>PYAF01003042.1:44809-78456 GCA_007407185.1 Glycine tomentella
ATATTTGTACAGTTTTGTATTGTACAGAGGAACCTTGATGTATATTCACCATATTATAGTGTACAGTGCTATACAGATGACATGTGATGATGTCACTTTTAGTATTTGCTTCCAAACTGCTTAAACTCTGATTGATTATCTATTTGATTGTGGTGTATGTTTGGTAATGACCCTGATTAGAAAATTGGGGCGTTACATTAGTGAAAGAAATTATGGTAGTTATAGGGCCTTTTAGTTCTTACCCCTTTCTAATGAACCTTGTCGTCCTAGACATCCTTTCCACCAAGCTATACCAAATATTATGATGATAAGAAGTCCTCCAGTAACTACCATTGCAACAATGAATTGCATAGGCATGCCATCTCTATTTTCCTATCAGGTTGTAAAGTCTGCATAATGACAAAAGGAAACATATGAAACAAAAATAATACAAGTAATGACAAATGAAACAAAAATTAGGCTATACCTTGTCTTCTTAACCTCATTGAATCTTTGTGTTTTGTCCCTCTCCTATTTCTTGACAGGTTCAAACTCTTCAATTACAGCTCTTTAATTTTCTAGCATAGCTTCATATTGGTCCAATACCTTCAAATTTGGTGCTGTTCTTTGAATCTCAGATATCAAGGCATCCATTTTTTGCTTAAACTCTACCTCAATTTTATCCCTGTCTGAGTGTCTCCTATCTTTCATTGCCCTATTTAGTTTATCAAAGTCATAAGATGGAGCAAGTATGATCAGGAGGCTGATCTGTTGTAGTTCACACTTCTATAATATTTCCTTCTTTTGCACATACTAATCAATTTGTGCCTCCTGTAAAGACAATAAACATGGTGGCTATCTATATTATGCAGTGTAAGTTACACAAGAAAGAATAGCATCAATATTTTTAATTCCTTATTTATAGTTCTTATATTTTTTGCTTTACAATCTTATGATTATAAATGGATATATTCTATTATATTTTATACACATTACATATAATATTGATGCATGCATTTCCAACATAATTTCATATATATATATATATATATATATATATATATATTCAGCATATAATTATCATACAATATCATACTATCCACTAATAAAACAGTTTCTCGTTTCTGTTGTGTGGAGCTTAAGGAACTTTTTTTTTTGGGTTGATTTGAGTTAAAGGAACTTGATTATTACCAAACTCATGTTTTAATTTCCATTAATTTGTCTGTGTTCTTTCCTTTATGTCTTTTTCTGCTTTCAATTTCAGTCTCAAGCTTCTTCTAATTGCTTGTATTTGTTTCAATTGTTGATCCATGTATCCAATATATATATATATGGAGATTCTCTGTGTACATATATGTAGTGTTTCTTGATTTAAAAAAAGATGGTCATGTCTCATCTCATTAATATATGGACTTCTAGATTTCTACAACATATAATCTATTATTGAGCGTTATAACAAGGTTAAATAGGACCATCATCAGTTAATGAATCAGTAGTACTCCTCCGTTTATGTTCTAGCTTGGTCTCTTGCATTTAGTTATATATACCAACTAGACATTCAATGCTTCCCATAGTTTGCCTGTATAGACATATAATATACAAAGTAGTTACTTTTTTATACAATGGCCACTGTGAGAATCAAATTTAAGTTCCCATGCATCTATTTCAAACTCTCCACCACTATAAGCCTACCTTAGTAGTTTTACAAAAACATTTACTTGATAAAATAAACAAAAATAGACAATTGTTAATAATAGGGTTAATTAAGTTTTTCAATTCCTTAACTATCTCATATTCTAATTTTTAGTTCCTAAATTTTTTTGGATAACTTTTAGTCCTCTATTAATTTTCAATCATGACTTTCAGTCCCTTTAATAAAAAATTTCATTTTTGGTCCTTCATTTTTTATGTCAAGCAGCTAAACTTAATAAAGTAGGTCACCACTCCTTACTAGGCCTTTTCGGTTTCATATATGCTTGCTTCGTTGTTATGAGTAGTCACTCAAACTTCCCTATCTCTCTCTTTTGCCTGGTGGTGGTGCTAAGTTCTTTGGTCGGTGCATATCCTTTTGTGTATTTGAATGACTTTTACAAAATTTATTTTAAATGAAATTGATTTTGAAGTAAAATATAGGTATTGTAGTATTCAATATAGGTATATAAACAAAATTACAACACAAAAGCTACTTATAATGAGTTTGGAAACACATTAGACACTGTTGAATGTGGATCTAACAAAGAAACTAAAATGTGTTTGGAAACTTGTTAAGAATGGAGGAATCACATTTGAGATGTGTAAGTTATAACTATTAACTTTTGAAAATCATATCAAAAATGACAAAAACCACCTCCAAAACATGGGACTACACATGTGAACGTTTATTTAAAATTATATTAACTGGTATTTCAATGTAATTCTAGATAATTCAACTATAAATCCTAATATGTGTGTGCATTGGTTAGTTTCCTGCTACCTTATATTCTAATTTACCAACTTAATGTTGTGTTCTCCATACCAGGGAAATAAAAAAAAATAAAAAACAATTTATGACCATATTCAAGCTTGCCTATCACCGATGGCATCCAAGAAAATGGAATAAAAAATCCTCTTCAATTTCTTATATTTTCTTATGTTGTTCCAAATTGCATTGGTAGTGGCATAGTAGCAAATATTAAAAAAAATAGTAAAATTACAACAAAAGGGATTTTCTTTTTTCTTTCTTTCTAGAAAAGAATCAAAGCAGTTCTCTTTGTCATTGAACAACATCTACTTTTATATCCGCTAGACCTAGTCTTTCTTTCCACAACATAAGCAAAAGCTACAGCTAAAATTTTCATTTCCCTCCTTCATTGAGACCACCTATCAAGAGAGAAATGATGCAACAAATGAGACACATGTAACCTAATTATAGAAAGTACGCAAACATAAAAACATAATGTACAAAATAATGGATCATCAGGTTCCTCTGAAGCTTGTTTTCCACCAAGAAAATGCTCAAAGAAACTGAAGTGCTTCTGGAATTTAGACTTTTTTTTATCAAAAATTGACCAGTTTTGATCAACACAACAAAATCTGGAACCAGGCAATAAGCAAAATGTGCAACCAGGCAATAAGAAAAATATGATAGAAATGTGTCCAGCTAGACTCACCAGCACTATTGTATTGTGAACTTGATATATCCATTTCGCCCTTCTTTCTTTGAGTGATTGCTATGTACACTACACTCTAATATTGTGTGATCAAGGGAAATAATGTGTGTGGAGTGGAAAATAAAGTACCTATTTTTCTGTCTTTCCTTTTCTCTCTTTCTTGTGCTTCTCAATGTGGTTCTTCTTAGTTTAAGTAGAAGAGGAGGAACACTAGATAGTGGAGAAACAAATAATTCATTGACAAACAAAAAAGGGAGACAGAGAGAAACAAACAAATCACTAGAATTTTAAACTAATTGTCCCTTGTTGGATATAGGGTGTGCAACAAGAAGATGAAGCTTGTGATTTAGAAGAAAGTTTTGAGCTTTTCACATGCCTTGAAGATTGTAATTCAAATTAAGTGTATAAAAGGCCAATCTTTTGATCCTTGCATTGCATGCACATAATCATTAACATGTTTAAATGTTTTCATTAAAGTATCAAAAGCTATTCATGTTTTTAAAAGAAATTAAATGGGTAATGTTTTTGGAAAAATGTAATCTTACTATTTTAATTGATTACACATTGGTTTAAATCGATTATTTGCTTCGTTTCAAATCTGGAAAAGCCTTGAAGAACATATTAATCGATTACATAACTCTTGTAATTGATTATATAGTAAAAACGAAAAGCATGTCTCACTGCTTTAATCGATTACCACAAATTGTAATTGATTACACAAGCTTGCTTCATAATGAACCTTACTACTTTAATCGATTACCATAAATTGTAATCGATTACACTAGCTTGCTTCACAAATGAACTTCACTACTTTAATCGATTACAACTCGGTTTAATCGATTATTCTGTTCGTTGTAAAACCCAAGATGGAGCTTTGAACACTTTAATCGATTAAGTGACAATTTAATCAATTACATAAGTCATTTAATCGATTATTTGGCAAGTTATAATCAATTACAGTTTGTTACAAAAAGTTGTTATAAATAGGATAAAGGCTTGTCTTATAAACTAACTTGAATACTTCGAATTTTCTGAATATACACAAGTTTTCTCAAAGTTAGAAAGTGATTTTCTGGGTTAACTAAGTTCTTGTCCCACTCTTTAATCTTCATGGGTATTGAATGCTTTCTCGGGCAAGAGTTTTCAAAGAAGTTTTGGAGAGCATGTTCTGAAATCCTTTTATGCAATTCAACTCTGATTGGTAAACCACATGCATTCATATTCATTGGATCATCATGTTGTTTCTCTCCATTATCTCTGGTTGTAAATTCATTTTTGTATTTTTGAAGCTATTGTAAAGAGTTCTTAAAGCTTGTGCTAGAGTAGGGTTCTCTAGGGAAGAACAGAGTAGTGTTCTCTGGTTCTTGATCACTAGGAGTCTAATAAAGTTTTAGATTTCTATTCTTTATCTAGGGTTGATAAAGAGTGTTTGTTGTAAAGCTTGTAAGAATTGAAATTTATAATAGTAGAACTCTAATCTAGTGTTGATTAGAAGAAACTGGATGTAGCTTCTCTTGAGAAGTGAACCAGTATAAATTCTTGTGTTGTTTTTTTTCTATTCCTTAATCTCTACTAGTTATCTTGTTCATTTGTTCTTGGTATTATTATCACTACTCAACATGTCCTATTTTTGAGCAATTGATTTCTTGAGCTGAGTGATTTGATTGATTAGAAACATTCTTGGTTTAAAAGTGATTAAGATCTTTTAACTTTGATTTTATAAATAAATTTTAAAATACCAAGTTTAAACCAATTCACCCCCTATTGGTTATTGTGGGTATTCCTATTGTTTTCATCCCTTTGGTCACTCATTTCCCCTTCTTATTTTATCTTTATGCAAATGAATCAAAATTGCAAGTTGGCTTTGTGTGCATATGTGTACTAAAATATCCATTAGTGTAGACTGTAGAATGAGAGTGTGTGTGAAAGAGAGAGGTTACTTGTGGCAGCATAACATTACCAATTGACATAGATAATAATAGGAGTAAGTGTTGTCCTTTCAAGTTAAAAAGTTAATATTAATTTGGTGTAGTCACTACTAATGATGCTTTAATGATTGGTCTTTTGATGGACTTCTTCGTAGTCTCTTGTTATGGATATTGACCATTCTTGTCAGGTATGTACCATTTGTGTTAGTGTTTTGTGGATTATACATGTTTGTTGATATGTCAATTACCTTTTGTCATAACATGCAGTGCATAGTTGGTCAACCTTAGTTCCCCATTTAAGGTTCAGTTCAATGATTAATATGAATAGTTTGGATTAATCGTTGAATTGAGTCTTGAATTGTTCGTTTGGACAGTTTGGGAACTTTATTATTTTATACATAATTCGTACATCTAGGTTAAATATGAGTTGTTTAATTTAATGACATTTCTGTGTACAACAAATTCCTTTGTTCTCTGAGTGCATACATGAAGGTAGTGACTTTTTCTCACCACCTTCATGTTATGTACTTGGAGACCAATGGGAAATGCTGCCCAAAATTTCATTAAATTAACCAAACCATACTTAACTTTTATGTATGAATCATGTATAAAATAATACTTTTTGAATAGGGTAGGGCCACACCTTTTTCACTATTACTGTTTAATTTACATGCATAGAAGATTTACAATATGCAAATGACAGCTAAGTCAAACCATGGAAACTGTTTTCCTAAGTGTTTTACATGTAATTGACTGATTTGTATACCTACGTATTGATGTAGTGGTTTACTGCTTGCACAACGATAGACGTGGAGGACATTACAAAAATAAGGAAAAATAGGCAGAATGTTTGTTAGAATTTAAGAAGCAATCATTGTAGGCAGCTTATGATGGTGTATGAGTTAGATTGACCACATTTTGTATGTTAATAGGCTGTCTTTGTGACAATTATTCGAGGATATAAAAACATATGTAAAACTATTCATGTTTATTACAATTCCTAAGCAATTTGTATCCAACATATATATCCGTTGTATTTTGTGTCAGAAATATGGCTATTTTGCAGGTCTTTCTTTAGGCAAAGATTGCCATGGCATGCCAACTTATATATCCATCAATGATGTCATGCCAACATATTCGAAGCAATAAGCGACTGCCCCACTAGTCATCACTATGATAACCTACTTCGTAAACGCATATGACAAGGTAATAACATATTTTATTTCCACTGTGGCATTAATATACACAGGTGTGGATTCTTGGATGCACACCTCCAGGTTTTGAACCCAAAATGTCTCATTTTACTGATGTCATGATTCTGTTGTCATCTTCTTTATTGTTGTCTTTGTCTCTTTCTCCAGCATTTCATAATGTCTACTGGACAATGAATGTTCAATGCTTGACTTCTGATTATTCATTGCTTCAAATCACCGTCATTAGCCATATTTTGATATGAAATATGAGAACTTAAGCAACAGAAGCATAAAAGCTTACTCGTGCACCAGCAACCTAAGCCTCAATGTTTATATCCCTTTCAATACAACAAACCTTCACTGCCTTTCTGTATGGGATGCTCAAAGTTTCATCCTCAGAATAAATGCACCATGCTTGAATCTCATCACATGCACTTTTGCCGTATGTTAAGACTTCTGCAAACACTTGGAGCTTCATTCTCTCAACCGTGGACACAAATTCTATCAATTGTTGGTCATATGCTAAATGAAAACTTGTGGCCTTTAAATATAGAACCAACTTAACTTTTTTTTTTCCTTTTTCAAAGGATAGTAGATGCCACCAACTTGAAGCATTTTATTTGTTTGATATTGTTATTAACTTGTTATTTCTTTCTTGGGACCTTCTATTGGTGATTTGCTGACCAACTTATAGCCTTTAATGTTGAAGGTTGTTAAATGTTTGCTTGTCTGAATAGGGCTGGGAGAATATCATTGTCAAGCAAGATCAGCCTGATGAGAACCAATCAGATATGAAATTATCTCTTCCATCTATGCCTTCCCGTATAGCATCTCATTTCTATTCAGAGCTTGTGAAGAAGTTCATAAAGTTGGAGGTCATGTACTTGACAAGAAGGTTTTGCATAAAGTTGCATCAAGGCTACTGGAAAAGGTAGGTTTTCCTGTGGATGTGTTAGCCTGCTTGAAGTTACCATTGATGTGTGGTCTACTTACGATACAATGTGCTGGTTGAAATTACCATTTGGCACATAGATAGATAGATAGATACCCAAATGTTTTTGTGTACATTTGCTTAGACAAATAAAGAAACAAAATAGAAAAAGAGAACCAAAAATGAAGAAAGATAAAGATCTTTTAAGGCCACAAAGAAGCTTGTGGCTCAAATTGTAGGTAGCTTCTGATGTGGCACTCCTACCTGCTTCACCGAATCAACAACAAAACACACAATCAACCACACTCTCACACCATGTCTCACACCTCGTTGTCTCTCTACACACTCTTTCTCTCCCCCTAACTCTTAAAGGAATTCTCATACCAACACAGATGCACAAGAGAAAGATTTTGATAAGGTAAGATTTTGGGGTTTGAAAATTTTTGATTTTGAGTGTGACCGTTTATTTGAAATGTGAAAAGAATTAATAGGCTGGTGTTGGTTTAGCTCGGGCAGTGAAGATTCCGTTAATTTCATTTTTGTCTTGTGTTGTAGTTTGTGAGGTTTTTTCGTGGAGTTCATTTTTTTACAAGGAGTTCCATGTTTAATAGGTTTTTTTGGGGCTGGTTTTCTGGAGAGTTAGTGGATGGTTTGTGTCAAATTTTCAATCCTTATTCAGTGGTTCAATTGTTGTTTTTCACTTGATGAACCTTGATTTTTTGTTTGGATTGGTTTATTTTGTGTTTGAAACGAAAAAGTGAAAGAAGTTTTGAAAAAGGAAGGAGAAGAAGAAGCAATTATTTGATTTTCTGTGAGATAGGCATTTGGGTTTATTCTTCAGTTGTTTGGTTAGTCTGACACTGTTAGGTTCTCTGAGATTGCAATGTGGATTTAGCCTTAGTCTCTTGTCTGTGCTTACAGTTTCCAGATTTGATAACCTTGTTAACTTCATGCTTTACAAACTTAATCTTTCCTTCTCTGCATCTTTGTGACAACAATAAATCATTCATTTGTGCTGATTTGTGAAAATCAACATTTTTCTATTTCACTCCTGATTTTTGAATTGGTTTTGCCAAATCGAGAAAGAGAAGAATTAAAAATATCCATGGTGTTATCATTAGTAAATTTCCAGCCAAGGTTCCATCATGAGTAACTTCCCTATGTCTTTTCCTTTGATTTCCTTGTTTATTTCACTTTTGATATCTCCAATTACCTTTTCCTTATTTGCAATTGATGTTCTGTTCTATCTTGTAAACGAAGAACAATGAATTGCATCCATGTGGTTTCAATTTTGCCCAATTTTCCCCTTTGAGCATTTCAATTATACTCCTTTCTCTTGATTTGGGCCAGTAAGTGTGAGGTTGGCTAGTTGTAATATTTCCAACAACAACAAAGCCTTATCCTACTAGGTGAGGTTGGCTACATGGATCACACAATGCCATTTGGAAATCTATTGTGAAATATCCATGTTTGATATAGTGGCAGGTTTAAAGTTGGTGGTCGAGGGCCTACACAACCCTCCTCCTTAACCTGGGATTGGGACTAGCTATGAAACATAGGCGGAGTTATGATAATATCCTCCAACATCAATCAGTGTTATCATTAAAAATTGAAATTAACATGTTTGCTTTGTGGATGAACGTGTCGAAAAGGGATTTTGGCAGTTGATGTTGCCCGGTGGATTCTATACAACCATTGCGAAAATAAGCTTCGGTTAAATGTTTTGATTTGTAGAATTTATTGCCAGTGCCATAACTCTGTAGTAGCTTCTCTGGTGTTTTCTTTGTGAAGTGCTGCTCTAAGTTGTTTTCCTCTAATGAAGTATCTTTTCATGTTGAGTAATCATTTGTGTATTTATCTGTTTTCAAAGTTTTTTTTCATTCAATATAAGAATCTGTGGAATAAGATCGTATTAATTCTTAATGCTTATTTTGTTTAATGTGGAAGATGCTTTACTTGAAGAAGGCACAAATGTAGAACAATCAATTCATGTTTGTGATTTTCATAATATGAAAATTTTTATGCTGTATACTAAAAATTAGTGAATAGAAACGTACTTAACATAGGTTTTCATGTATTCAGGAACATTGGGAGAAAAACCAAACCCTTTAAGAAGGAAGATGGAGCCCCCACCCAATCATCAGAAAAGGTTGTCAATCCAGATACTGCCTCTGGAACCTCTGAAGAATCCATTGATGTCAACTTTGAGTCATTGATGTCTATGAACATGACTCTGTCTCTCTTTAATTTATTTTTTGTCTTTCCTTTTGGTTATCTATAGAAAATGAGGTTTCATTGAACATAAAAGAGTAAATCATGATAAGGATAATATATTCTTAAAATTATATAAAAACATAAGACACAAAACAATGATAAGTGATCTGAAAATGCAACAAGGCTGCCTAATCTCTCTTCAATATTTGGACTCCATTTTAAGAATAAACAAAAGTTTAAATGATTTATAGTGTCAAGTGTGTTGTTTTTTGTCAGCTCACTTAAAATTGTAGGTAGTGTAGTCATTGTTAAATTCATGGCAAAGTAGTTGGTATTCTTGAATTCATGCTGAATTAATTAATCATAAAAATTTGAGGTGCTTATTGCTTTGTTGTTTCTTTGTAAAGGGTTCAATGGTTCTGATGTGCCAAGAGATCATTTGTTACTGTCAATGAGCTTTCTCCATCTAGATTCCCCATGTGGTGTGGTGCACTATTTGGATTGATGCGTCATTTGCCTTGTCAAGGAGACTCATGAGATGAGACAATTGTCCCTTTGTAATGTTGGAATTGGCTTATTGTTTGTAAGGTTCATTTATGGGTATAAATGCTAGCATGAGGGAACATGTTCACTGACCTTCATCACAGAAAGCTGCTAGTTTGCCACTTCTTATTACAGATATTAATTACACAACACCCCACAAATAAGTTTCCGCTAGTAACTTGAATTAGGCACCAAATCCTAATGAGTTAAGTTTTATTTTCTTGATGTGTGGTCTCCAAATATGTAGTGTGAGAATATATTTCATCATGTCGAAGGCCTTTTTTTATTGTTAGTTTTAATTGTCATGAAAGTCATATCAATTTTCCATCCATGGAGATACATCAAAAGTTTCCAAAATAACATAATAAGAAAAATAAGTTGACTTACACATGTCCTTCCTTGGCATGTAAACTCCTTTTAGTTGAATTGAAAGTGTTTACGTTCTTTGTGTTGTTATATATATGCAATGTAGTATTTTATTCTTTTGAATGGTTATGGTCTGAGAGTGGACATGAATCTGTCTTTTTTTAATTTGTATGCAAGGTTAGAGAATTATTTGAGAAGAAAGACAACTGGTTCATATTTTATGTTTATGTGCTTAATTGTGATAGTGCTAGAAATTGCATGTTGTGAATAGCATACCTGCTTAAAACATAGATCATAGTCAAGTTGACATATTTCATGTTACTATTGTAAGGAATTCATAATGGACAACATGGAATATACACTTTCTTTTTGTAAGAATCATTGCTACAAATATGTTTGAATGTCTAATACTTAGCAGTGGAATGATGACTATTTATGTTTTATATTATAAGGTTTATATGACATGCAATTTCTGGTTATTTTGATTAATCGTTAAAAATTGAAAATTTTAGGAAAACTAGCTTCTAAGACGGTTTTCAAATGTAAAACCATCTTAGAATAGTTACAATCTAATATAAATCAGAAACATCTATCATATGTTTTTAAGACAGTTATGGGCAAAAAATCGTCTTAGAATGTCTCATTCAAAGACGGTTCTAGCCTATAATCATCTTTCAATGTGACATTCGAAGATGGTTCTACGGTAGAACCATCTTGGAATGTGGCATTCAAAGACGGTTCTAGTATATAACTGTCTTCGTATGTGGCATTCTAAGACTGTTCTAGAATAAAACCGTATTCATATGTGGCATTCTAAGATGATTATATTCAACAACTGTCTTCATATGTGGCATTCAAAGACGGTTATACTCTAGAACCATCTTTGAAATTGTCTTTGAAGAATTTTTTATTTTATTTTTTTCCAAAATTCGAAGACGGTTCTAGGTAAAACCATCTTCGTATGTGGCATTCAAAGATGATTGTGTTCTGAAATCGTCTTTGAATGTGATAGTCCAACCACGATGTGCTCACATGAGGGTAAAAAACAAAAATGTTTCGATGCGGAAACATAGACCATCTATGCACCTCATGTATGTGTGCTTAGGAATTACTCATTGAAACACGTTGGGGTTTTAGAAATACCTTTATCACTTGAAGGCTCAAAGAAGATGATGCCCTCCAATGGTGATCCACACGGTTATCTCCCTTTTGCAAGTGAGAACTTCTTCTCCTTGATTTCTCCTTCTCCTTGATGGTTTGCCAGGTGCATGCAAGGTGTGAGACTTTCAAGTATTTGGTTTCTTTTCTCAATACTATAATGGTGTTCAACTGATAAATTATATTGTCTCTAGGACACCTACATATTAACATCTTACAACTGTCTTAGAATATCACATTCAAAGACGGTTATATTCAAGAACCGTCTTTGAATGCCACATTCTAAGATGGTTCTAGCTTACAACTGTCTTTGAATGTCTCATTCTAAGACGGTTCTAGAGAATGCTCAAAAAAATATAAAAAAAATTTATTCAAAGACAATTTCAAAGATGGTTAGGGGAAAAAAACCATCTTCAAATGTACCTTTCTAAGACGGTTCAACAACCGTCGTCGAAAGTCTTACCTTTCCACGATGTCGGCTATAAAGACGGTTGTAGAACCGTCTTAGAATGGGTCATATAATCGACGTTGAATAGCTTGTTTGTACTAGTGAATGTAGCCTATGGCTATGTCTTGCACCACGAAAAATATTTAAGGATATTCTATTTTTATTCCTAAACCTTTGTAAATTTTCACTTTTAGTCCCTAATCTAAATTTTGATTGGTCAAAGTTTTTTAACTTTTTTAATTATCTTTTTTAGTTTGTGTTGTCAAGGAACAATGTTAATTAACGATGTAACATGTACAATGACGTTGACAACCCAATAATTTATCAATCATCAAGGAATTTGGCACTATCACTACTACACAAAACACATTTTACATCACCATTACTACATTGGTTCTTCGAAAATCAATGTAGTAAATGGCACAATGATGTTTTTTAAATTAAAGGCAATTTTACAATATTAGTTGTTTATAAATCGATGTAGAAAACATAATTCTACATTGATTCTTGTTTGAAGCGATTTGAACTAGTACTTTAACATCGATTCAAATCTTTACTAGTGTTGAAATTGAATTCTAATATTAGTTCAATTTAGAATCGATGTTGAATGGTTTTCTCCCTAATACTAATTTGAACTCCATCGTTCTCTCACATCCTTTATATGCCCTTCACAAATCCTAGTTTCTCATTTGACCCTGCCACCACCACGAACCCAAACCCCACATCAACACCTCACCTCCACCACAACCTCACTGCCACCACCACAAGCCCAACCCCCCACCACCTTTACTCCATCACAAACCTGCCACCTAAACCCCCCACCATACCATGCCTCCACCACGACCTCGTTGCCACCACAAACCAAAACCCCCCATCTTTATAATTCTACGCTCCCTCTCCCTCCCTTGAAATACCCTAGATCTCGTAGTCGGGACCATAAGCACGACCAAGCCACCACGACTGATGTCGCTGCCACTATGAAACTCTAGTATCACTACACCACGACTTTGCTGTCGCTGTATTTGTAAGTGCCTTTTCATCCTCCCCATCTTTCATTCTCCCTTCACTTTATCTCACTTTGTCAATGAGTTTGTGTCACTAGATTGAAGTTGATGTTTTGTGTTGGTCATTGTGCTTGATTCTTATAGTAAACAATTTTTTTTAACTTACTACATATGTATGCTTTCATCTATTTTGTGTGATAATAATGTCTATTGTTGAAATTATTTGTTATTGCATCTATATATTCTGGTGTTGGTTATGTCTAAGTACTATCTATTTTAAGAACTAATTGGTGTTAGTCTAAATTTGTTGTGATTTAGAGGACTTTTAATTTTGGTTCTCATCGTGAGTCCGAATATATATGTTTGGTTTGGTGCACTTTAATTCACTCGTGGCTTGCTTCACTTTATGAGATAATGATTTTTGAATTTAATTAAAACCTTGACGGTTTAATGCTTAGAGGCAGTTTGGGTTGCTTCCAATTTAGGAAATGTTATATTGCTTCCAAGCTTGGTTTATATGATCGCTTTATAAATTTTATGTCGGTTAAGTATAATGTGATTTGGGTGTGTTTTTCATGTTCTAAATGCATGGCTTAATTGGGAAATGACATGTGACATTTGGTACTTGTTATAAAAAGTTTTGGTTGAGAAAGAGAGTTGCATTGGATTGATTTGGTATGTTAAAATTATGAAAATGTCAAATTACTATTTTTGAGATTTGAAATAGTGCTTAAAAATGCCTCTCTTTTGTGTAATGCCTCAATATTTTATTTTTTTTCTTATCTCACTGTTGTTTATAAAAACTAATGTGGTATTATAATATTTTTTAGGGTCCTACATGTGGGTGTTGTAACTAAAAAATACAATGAGCTTATCATATAGGAATGGTGAAAATAAGTAGGACACTAAACGAGAAATGACTAAGCCTTGATCATTTTCTCTTGGCTTTTTGGTAAAAAAGGAACACTCCTCACACTTGTTCGTTTGACACGATGGTGTCAGGGGGTGAGGATGGTTTGACCAGCAATGAAGATTTTTAGGTTGATGATGATGGACTTGAGGTTGATTACTACTCAAGCAAAGATAATAGTGATGAAGATGAGAGAGAAAATAATAAGGCCAATGCCAATGATTATGTGATTCTTTATGACCATGAAGGAGAAACACTCCACTAGAATGCTCTTCTCCTTCATGATCATTAACCTTAGAAGGGTTCCACTTATCGATACATATTACACAATAAGTACTATTCCCTTCCACTCCTTTAGAACAAATATTTTCTAGGTCACTTTTGGCACACTTTTAATCTCACTCTGAGACTAAAAAACACCCAAGTATTCTTTGATTACTAAGTCACTCTTAGCTTTCCAAACAACAAGTTTGAATGATTACTATCAAATTAATAAACTCTCATATAGAGAATGTACAATAAAGATTACAAATCAACTTTGCTAAGAAAAGAAATAACACACTAAGCACTCACTGTTTGATCATCTAACGATGAAATTTGTATAAGAGTGACAATGGAAGCACTTCAAGAATATCAAGATTCAAAAGTTATCTTTTGTCAAGCTTCATCTTGATTTATAGGCTTCAAGAATATGCCATTGTGGGATTAAAGCCTTTCAATTTTTCTGTTTCATTACAGATCTTTATCTTTTCTGCAATGTGGCAGCTTGAGGTGAAGAGATGAATAGACAAAAAGCAGAGTTCATGTGATCTTCACTACTTGTATGAAAATGATTTTGTAAAGAATATGTTGATTTTGCTTTTGGCCAGCCTTATAACAAACACTTGAAAATTAAATGATGAGATTATTTTGAAAAAGGTGAGGTAACAAAGGTACACAAACTTTTTGGGTAGAATCATCCACATTCAAAGTATAACCATATTCTTTTTAAGTTAATTAGGACGGAAAAAAAACTTGAGTACATAAATCAGAGTGTTAGTGTCTTAATACCATTTGGAGGATAAAAGATTGTAGCACTTTGGCCGCTAGTTTTCACCAAAGGTTTTGAAACCTTGTTCAATTATAAATTAAAGCGTTGAATGTTAGATATGTCTTTTAAGAAAACAAGTTTCAAAGTCCAAAAATACAGATTGGATGCATAATTTAATCATAATATGATCTTAAAAGTGATCATAACTTAGAGTAGGATAGGAATTACAATACCAAATCCTCTTTAGATGTTTATGTTCCTAAAATACTGAATAAGTCTGACCAATTTATCAAATTTTAATACATTCATTATCATTAAAATCATGATATTTTGAAGGAATAGACATCAACCATGTATTTGATACTAACAAACATGGTCGCATTTGTACAAATACGCATGACACTCACACGTGTATAATATGGCTACGTAATTTCCTTATCTATAAGACATAATGTTAATTATAATATGCTCTTTTGTGTTTTTTATAAGAAATAAGTTATAGTGCATTTTATACTATAACTTATTTCTTATATAAAATATCAAGAGGTAATATTAACTAAGATAAATATGCATATTATTTACTTGAGTAAAACGTTTTTGCATCAAAACAAGGTGATAATATATGGTATTAAAATAAAAATCTGCACTTATAATGTTTCTCACATAAAATAATAGCTTCTTTTAGATGAAGTAATGTCTTTTCAAATAAAATAATTATAATTTGTCACAAAATATTGACTATTATTCATAAAATTAAAAACCTTTTCATAAAATAAATATTTGTCTCTTCGAATAAGTTTTCTAATAAAATAATAACTCTCTTACACAAAATAACAATTTCCATGCATAAAATAATAACTTTTATATCTTAGTATAATAACTTTTAATCACTTATCTTTGAACATTATTATACAATTAAAGGAATATTTTTCCTTATTTTATAACAATTATAAAAGGTTTATTTTTTTGAAAGAATAAAAGGTTTAATTATAACTAAAACAAAAGTTGTAAATTATAAATGATAATTATAAGAAAGTTGGAATCAAGATATAGTAGAAACATTAAATCTTATTTTTTAAATATGAAAGGTTTAATTAGTTTGTTAGTCCTGGTATTATTATCAAATTTTTAATTTAGGTATTTAATTTTTTAATTGGGTCCCTGAATCTTTTTTTCAATTAGATCCCTGAGACTGATTCTTATGAAAAGTTAACCCCAAACACCAAATCGAAGTTTAAATAGTGTGAAACAGTATTTTTAAAGTATGTTATAAATACAATTAAGTCAATTATAAGATATTTTTGCAAAGTTTCAATCTCTGAAGTCAATTTAATACAAATATTCTTTCACAAATCTCTCCGTTATGTTTACAACACACTCAAGAAGCACCCAACATCTTTGAGCCTTAACCCTTTCTTTGAATTTGCTCACTGTAACCTAAAAAGTGAAAAACCATATCGTTCATCTTATTGGAACTAAAGGATTTATTATTATGGTGCTTATGGCTTGACCCTACCTAGAGTTGGCGTAGGGTTGTGCTGCCTAGGACAAACAATAATTTTTTAAGTTTGCAGTGGGAAAAATAAAATTTTCCTGTTGCAAATATTATAGTGAAAAAAAATGAAAAATGAAAATGAAAAAAAGAGAAGAAAAAAACTAAAAATATGCATTGTTTTCTTTATGTTGGTGATTTTTATTGTTCAGAATAATTTGGGGGTGAAAAAATGAAAGGCAAAAATAACAATAACAAGGAATAATCACCATGATGACTAACGTAATTTTCAATAACAAAAAATAAACATAAAACTGCATGCCACGAAATCACATGCATGAACATATATATTGGCATTCCCTCCTCATTTAACGTCCATCCACATTTTCTGAATTCTTTTCTCTCTCTCTCTTCCATGGTGGCCGATTTTCAAGAAACTAATTTGTATCGTAACGTTGCATTTGGGGAGGGTTATAGTTGGTAATGAGAGAAGAAAACAAAAAATTGAGAAAGAAGCAACGATGAGCAGCGAATTCTACCGATTCACAGTTTCATCCCACTTCAGCAGCTTCCCGAAATCCTTCTCCCTCCGGAAGAAAGTCCCGTGGTGGTACCAGATCCTCGACCCAAGTTCGAGGTTCGTGGCACGATGGAACCGCACATTCCTCTACGTGTGCATCGTGGCGCTGTTCCTGGACCCTCTCTACTTCTACTTCCCCATCACTGGGGACAAGGCCTGCATGCAGACCGACATCGTCCTCGGCGTGTTCGTCACGTTCTCGCGCACCGTCGCCGACCTCTTCTTCCTCTTCCACATGGTCCTCAAGTTCCGGACAGCTTTCGTGTCTCCCCTCTCCCGAGTCTACGGCCGCAAGGAGCTCATCACTGATCCTCGCCATATCGCGTCGCGCTACCTCAGGTCGGAGTTCGCTATTGATCTCCTCGCCACTCTTCCTCTGCCTCAGGTGTGTGTGAAATTTTAATTCCGTTTGCAATATTTAAGTATTTACGGTTTCTGAATATTTTTTTTTTCTTTCGAAGGAAAAATGTTATTTTTTTTTTTTTAGTTTTTATTAAAGGAAGAGATTCCAGCAACCTCTCCTTTTCCCATCGACTACTAAAATGACCTTAAGAAGTGACAGGAAAAGCCAAATAGGACGAGTGATTTGAAATTTTAGAAACAAATATTAATATAAGTATATAAGATACGAAAGACAACATCCTATCGTTTAAAATAGAGAAAATTCCACAGTGGGGTTTCATTTTTCAATTGAAAAGAAATAATGGATAGAAATAGAAGAAACTTATAGGTGATTTGGTCCTTTGAATTTTTAGAAACAGGGTAGGAATAGAAGTTTCCCTGTTCATAATATTCTTTCTTTTCATGAATGCAATTGCAGATAGTGATCTGGTTCGTGATTCCGGCAACGAAAGATTCGACGGTGGCTCATGCAAATCACACCCTGTCCTTGATTGTTCTAATTCAGTTTATTCCTCGGTTGTTCCAGATTTTTCCTCTGCAACGGAGAATCTTGAAGACTAGCGGGCTTATTGCCAAAACTGCCTTGGCAGGGGCCTTATACAATCTTGGTTCCTACATGCTAGCCAGCCATGTAACTATTCATACACCACAGTACTTCCAATTTCCAAATTAGAAATTAGTAATACATTTCTTGCCATTAAATTTTACTATATCTCCTAAAAAAAATAGGTAGATGTCTTCAAGACAATAGTTAACAAATTAAAATTTGTCTTTTTATAAAAAAAATGTACAAATATTAAGCGTGAGAAAAATATGTGATAAGATAGATAGTTAGAGAGAAATAGATCAAAAGATCTTTTTTTTAAAAAAACTGTTAAAGAAAATACTGAATTAATAATATATAATAAGAGTGATAATAGGCAGACATCTTCAAGTATTGTATACTCCATCAAAATATATCATTTTTTATTTTTTTAATCACATCATATCACTTATATAATATATGCATTTTTTTTTCTCTTTTCCTTTTTAAATGTTAACTAGATATAATGGTGTATATCAATCTTTTTTCATCTATTAATTTTAGAGAGTTGTTAAGTTACCCTTATAAATAAAAGGGTTTTGATATTTGATATTTTGTTTTGTCATAAGTCTGTGGTTCATATGGAGAAAGAGATTTTAAACAAGGAGAAAAAGATTTTAACTAATTTGAAATTTGATTGAGAGATAAATAAAATTTGATAATAATTTAATTTTAACTTCAACATATTAATTACTTATATTCAATCACTTGATTTGATACTTGATATGTGACTAGTAATTGAGTGAGTTTGAGAAGAAAAAAAAGGAAGAAGATTTTTTGGATAATGATATCATAAACTTTAGATTTTCAAGAATACCATAGAATTTTTCATAATTTTATACAATATTTTATAGATATGTGAAAGGAAGAGGAGAGAGAGAGAGAGAGAGAGAGAGAGAGAGATGTAACATAAAATGAATAATATAATAAAAAGATATAGGAATTGTATAAAATAAAATGTTGGCATAAATAAATTTGTTAAAGCAATGTAATATCTCAGTTTAAAACACTAATGTTGTCAGTGTAGGTTTTAGGAGCTTCGTGGTACGTTTCGTCAATTCAGCGGCAGTACGAGTGTTGGAGCATAACATGCAAAAAGGAGATGAACAGAACGCATTCTCCATCTTGCAACCCTTCGTTTCTCGACTGTGGTACCATCACCAACCACGAAAGGCAAGCTTGGTTCAAACGCACCAGAGTTCTCAGTGATTGCGATGCCCTCAATGACAAAAACGAGTTTCAGTTTGGAATGTTCGCTGATGCTTTCACTGATCATGTCTCCTCATCAAGATTCATCCAGAAATACTTTTACTGCCTCTGGTGGGGTTTGAAGAATCTTAGGTATATTTTCCATATTCGATGTCAAATATGATTTTCTCTTTAAGTTTGGATTGAAATTGAAGACACCAACATACAAAATATTTAGTACGTAGTAATAAGGTTTTAGGCAAGTTTATTCAAAATCACTTTTTTTTTTAAGAAAAAAACTTCTTCGCAAGTTTATTTGTATTTTGTAAAAAAATTCTTATATAACTTTTCTTATAAAAATTAGTCTTTGTATAAGATATATAATTTGACATTATAAAAAAATTCATTTCAACTTTTTTTCTTTCTATAAGTATTTATGGATAAGAAGTTTCCCTAAATAGATCCTTAGTTGTGAGCTCTAACTTTTTAAGGTTCTCTAATTTGTTTTGAACCCTTTTTATTTTTTCCCATGTGCAGTTCATACGGGCAAAATCTTCAGACTAGCACTTACAGTGGTGAAACATTGTTTTGCAGCTTCATATGCATCGCAGGTCTAATTCTGTTTGCGCATCTCATTGGTAACATGGAGGTAAAATATTAAAAACCCTACTCTTTAGAAAAAAAAAAAAAAAAAACACAAAAAAGAATGCTTACAACATATTTCGTCTTACATATTCTATCATTTGAATGTATAAAAAAAATACTCTATCATCTGACTAGAACTTATTAAAAACAAAAAAAAAAAATCATAAGTATAACATATAACATAAGAAATGAAACCTATAAAATCTTATAATTTCATTAAATTCTGGTCAATGATAAAAAGGTGTATTAAAAAACTATTTTAGAAAATATGCTCCTAATATTTTGAAAAAAAAAAAGGTTGGCAAATTGTTGTAACAATTGTCTTGATTTTGTCCTTTTCAATTTTGGAAAAAAGAATTATCTGCAATCCTCAACTGCTAAAGTTGAAGAGTGGAGACTTAAACAGAAAGACACAGAAGAGTGGATGAATCACCGGCAGCTTCCACCAGAACTGCAACAACGTGTTCGCAGGTTTGTTCAATATCAATGGCTTGCCACCAGAGGAGTAGACGAAGAAGCCATTTTGCGTGCTTTGCCTTTGGACCTTCGCCGCCAGATTCAGAGGCATCTCTGTCTCGACATTGTTCGTCGAGTAAGTATATATCATGTTCTTATCAGATGAAAATAATGTGTATATATGACTTAAATTACAAGGAATCTAGATCATTTGGTTGAAGTTGTTGTAACTTTCTTAATACTTGTATTTAATTCTTTCGACAAAAATAATATACCTTAAATTAATGGTAGTACATATCAAATGATTTTACATACGTCATAAATTAACTTAGTTTGCAATTTTGCACTTAAATCACCAGTCTCATTTCAAATTATCTTTCTTTAATAAATAATATTATGAACATCAAGGTGTACCATTTTCTAATTCTTGTGTGCTTAGGTTCCATTTTTTGGCCAAATGGATGACCAGCTTCTAGATGCAATATGTGAACGCCTTGTTTCATCGTTAAACACAAAAGACACATTCATCGTCCGCGAAGGCGATCCTGTGAGAGAAATGCTTTTCCTCATCAGAGGGCAAGTAGAGAGCTCCACAACCGATGGTGGAAGAACAGGATTCTTCAACTCCATCACCCTAAGACCTGGTGACTTTTGCGGCGAAGAATTGCTAACATGGGCCTTAATGTCCTCCTCAAGTCTCAACCTTCCATCTTCCACTCAGACAGTGAAGACTCTCACCGAAGTGGAAGCATTTGCCCTAAGAGCAGAAGACCTCAAATTCGTTGCCAACCAGTTCAAGCGCCTCCACAGCAAGAAACTGCAGCACGCTTTTAGGTAGGAGATATTTGAACATCTAATTATTTCGAATGCTTCTATATAGATGTTTCTTATTTTTTTTTTTATTTCTCTTTTTATCACATCATATCACTTATCATGTGTTAAGTAACAAATATATTTTTGGGTTTAGGTACTATTCGCATCAGTGGAGGGCTTGGGGGGCACATTTTATACAAGCTGCGTGGAGACGCCACCGCAAGAGGAAATTGGCGATGGAGTTGTTGGAGAAAGAGAACTTGTACTACACGAATGTGATGGAAGATGATGAAGAAGAAGGTAGTGCAGGTGAGAGTTCAATGGCAGGGCATGCTCAGAATTTTGGGGCCACATTTTTGGCTTCGAAATTTGCTGCAAACACTAAGAAAGGGGCAGTTAAAAAGGTGACTATTAATCTTCCTGATGCTGGTAGTCTGAAGATGCCCAAGATGTTCAAACCCACGGAACCTGATTTCTCAATATTCCATGATGATTAGAGGAGTCTATTGTTGATCCGGACAGAATTAATTAAGAATCTCTTTGATAATGCAAAGAATTTCAATTGCTTCATTTTCAAAATTTTGTATTTAGATAAAGAAATAAAATTTTTTCGTTTTCAAAATTTGTATGTGATAAATAATTGTAGAAGTACTTTATTTTTTATTACAAAATTACATAAAAAATCTTCACTCAGAAGATAATTGAAATTTTTGTTGATTATGAATCAGCTCAAGAACTCAAATAAAAAACATCAAAAAGGATCTAGAAAATATTAATAATAAATAAAAATTAATTTCGTCAGAAATAAAAAATAAAATGATACAACATCATTAGGTATGATACATAGGATAAAAAAAAATAGCAGTAGCAACTTCATCTAATGTATGTAACAACCTATGAAGGAACTCAATCCAAAACATTGGGACTAGCAACGACCTTCAAACCAAGGCTCCCAATCCATTGCACCAGAAACTTCCGTCCATTCCTATTGTTAAGATTAAATGTTCTCCCTTCGCTATCTTTCATAACCTAACCAATATAGTTGCCGCCACCACCCGTTTCGTACAAGTCCTCGCACAAATCTCTGATCTCGGTGGGCGCGGTGCGATCCTCGCCAGTGTACCACGCATTCACGAACAAGTTCGACAAGAGCTCCGCAAGCTCGATCATGCTCACCATGTCGTCGACCCTGACGTCATGACCGGCGCCACCCATGTACTCAGGGATGACAAATGGATAATCGCAAACCTTGTGACACTGTTTTTCAGAGTTCCCCACCCACGCGTAAGGGAGCGTGTATCCTACCTTCGATAGGAAAGTGAAGTAGTGGAAGCTGCAGACGATGCGGCAGAAGTCTTCCATGGTGACGTCTTCAGTGGTGAGGATAAGGTAGATCCCGTTGCGGTGGTCAACAGGGAATGGTTTGGCCTGGACGTCGATGGCGATGATCTCCTGCATGGAGCGACGTGTGAGGTGGGTATCGTGGGAGTAGCGGAGGTCGAAGTATTCGCCGACGATCGAGACGAAGTAGAGAGTAGTGCAGTGAAAGCTTCTATAGAATAAGATAATTTTAATTTGTCATCTTTTAGAAGAAAATTAAAATTTCATATTTTGAGTTATTTAAAATTCTATTTTAAAATTATAAAACTTTAAATTCTTCATATAAAAACATCCAAAAAATGAATTTTAGATTAAAGAATTTTAAATTCTCTAATAAATTATTTTTCTTAGTTAAAGTTCTCTATCCAAACATACTAGCTGTAAGAGAGTGGGGATATTAGCCAATCTTTATGATCCTTTTCTTTGTATCTATCTGGTTGTACAGAAACAAATTAAGAATTTTCTTACTAGTTTAAGCTGATGTTTGCATTGTAATTAGTAAATTGTTGAAGCACTAATTTTCTTGGCAAATTAAGTTTGAGTAAGGTGGAGTAATTCAAATTAAAGGATTATGTGGGCTATTGGGATTTAGGCTAGCACAAGATAACAATAGCACTCTTGACTGAATTGAATTTCATAAGCTTCTACAAGAAAATTGCCCAAAAAATTGAAAAAGTATAGAGTTCGGTAAGTTCGAAACATATTACTCCCAAGAGATTCTAGGAATAATGAAAGGATAATATAAATAAAACATCCTTTTAATTTGCTGCTGAGTACACAGTGACATATCCAACTTTTTTTTTTCAAACGGACAATTTTTTTTATAATATTTCCATAGAAAAAATATATATTACAAATTTTTACAAAATACACAATATGTAGGGCAAAAAAATTTAAAATATCTCTGTTTTTATAAATTATAATTGTTTTTCACATATTTTTATATTTTTAAAATATTGTATAATTTTTTCATTCACAATACTATAAAAAAAATGGAAAGGTAAAGTTTATTCTTCCTTTCATTCTTATAATTTTTACATTTATTTAAGAAAAAATATTTTATGGGATCGAACAACACTAATTTTTTTTTATAGAGACAAAACTAAATATTATTTATATTTATGTAAAAAAAAAATCTTATGGAGACAATTACGTCTACACCCAACAACTTGGATCTGCCACTAATCTGCATGATTTCATGTTTGCATCTATCTATTCGAGTTATTAAATTTACACATTCATCTACTTAATTATTGTTTACATATGTGTATTTACACAATAATAATAAACTAGTAAATGTTCTCGCGCGTACGATGTAGATGACAAATTATTCATAGGGTAATATTTTTTATTATTTTAAAAAATAAAACTTGAAAAGAATAAGAGAAATGTAATTTTATTAAAAATAACATGATGTGACATAACATCAATCAAGGTATCGTATTCAAAAATCTCTAAGTTATAATTTCATTGAAAATACTGACAAACTCTTAAGTTTAACATGTTCAAAAAATTATCCTTAAAACTTACTGTCACCAAAAAATAATATAAAAAATTCATTAGAGAGTATTTATTCTTAAATTTAAAATAAATCATAATATAAAGGAAATAATAATTAATAACCTTAGAATAAGCTCTTATTTTAACTTATTTTTCCTAAACAACTATATTGACATTTAATTAAATTATATTACGTTATATATATATAAATTAAGTATAGTTAATTTTAAAAATATTTAAATATTTTCATTCAAAAATATAAATTTATAATAAACTTATTTTATATAAACTGAGTTAATTTTATCATTTGAATTTCTTATAACCATTTTTAATTTTATTGACTTACTCTCTGAGTAACATTGTGTGTGAAAATTAAAATTATAGACCATTAAATCATATTTGAATGATAGAGATTGAAATAGAAGAACAAATTTTTTAAGTAGTGATATAACTGTTACGAATTTTTAATTGTAAGCACAAAATAATTATTTATTTGATAATTTTTTATTGATAATAGATCTCATTTCTAATTATATATATATAACTAATAGTAAATATTTTTGCGAAATTTATTATTCTTTAGATAATTATTTATAAAAAAAGTAATATTTAAATAATTATGTAAAAAAAAATTCAACCTCTCCTTAATACATCTCTCGATCCATTCCTGGTTTGAACTATACGTTTGCCTAAAAAGAAAGGATAAAAAACAAAAAACATAATGACTTCTGAGCAATAAATATTCTTTAAGCCTAAGAAATGAAATAAGTGCATATTAATTTTTTTTAATTAAATACTAGTAAGTGCATATTCTTGAACTGAAGAATTAAGGATAATATGGTGTTACCAATAACCAGCTGAGGGAAATTGGCTTAGATTGGTCTTAGCTTCGACTCGTAGTCTTCGACCACTCTTCTTCTTCTTCTCCCCGAAGGTTGCTTGCTTCCATTCAGGATATAATTATTGAACTCTGTTTGTGATAGATTATAGTGAACGAGGAAAGATACCTACTTTACATCAAAGAAAGTAGGAAAGACACTTGTCGGCTTGTCGCGAGAGAGTAATTATGGAACTTTCAAACCCAGAAAAAACCAGCCACAGAAAACATCTTTTTTTATGTGATAGTATTAAAATCAAGTAAACATTAATGAGTATTTTAAAATTAATAAAAATTTCAATATATTTAACTTCAATGTTAAATGGTAGCTATTTTAATGAATACCACTAAACACGTGAATTAATCTATCCGCATGAAATTATTTTATGATCACTTGATAAATTAAACTTGAGTCTTGAGTTGCAACAACCTTAAATATTGAGAAGAAATTTTATGATCTATAACAATCTCATCCAAATAAAAGATTTGGTTTCAAAAAAGAAAAAAACTTGTGTTAAAAATTAAAATGTTAAATTGTTGACTCATTCGCCTTCTAAAAAAAAGTTGTTGACTCATTCTCAAGAATCTAAACATATATATCTTCAAAATCCCAAAGTTTGGGCAGTATCATCCACAAAATGACACGTCAAATGTTGGGCTCCCTGTTAGTCCGTTTATATTTGTTTCGTAAAATTTTGGCAAAAACGACAGTTGACGGTTACAGACAGAATTTAAAAGTGAAAAAAACTTAAAACCATTGGTTTTGTGGGAAGCTCCTAATCACCAAGTAAAAGAAGCAGAAAACACCCATTTGGAGATATTTGCTTTGGCAATTGGTCATGGCAACTCGAAGACTTTCCTGGCTCCTCTCTCGCTCTCTATCTTCTTCCCCTTCTTTTCAAGCTGCTTCTCTGCTTCACTCACTTGGTAACCAACCTATTCTCTTTCTTTCTTTCTTTCTTTTTTTATTGACAAATGTTAGTTTGTTAGAAATATTAGTGGGAGGGATTCGAACTCTCGACCTATTTACTTCCTTATATTCTTCATTTTGCAGCTTCTTCTTGCTTTTTGAACACTATTAGTTTATGGGATTTGTATGGATTTGGCATATTTGAAGAGGTGGATGTACTATAGTGGATAATCTTGATAGCCAAATGTTTCTCAGTTTGCATGTTTTCTGCTTCTCTGCCTTCATCAAAGTACAGGACACGAACTGTGTGACTATAGTACTGCTATGCTTAGCACATGCACATATAGTTAGATTCCATTTTTAAACCCAACTAAAGTTTTTTTTTTTTTTTTTTGCATGTTTGGATAAGAGGAAAGAAAACACATAAAAACGTACTACTATTTTCAATTGTTTGGGTGGAGAGGAAGTAAAAAGAAGAAGAAAGAAAAATTGACTTTTTAAAACAAAAATTCAATTTCTTTTCTCTTCTATTTTCTATCATTTCAACTTTCTTTCTTAATTTTTTGTCTAGCATACCAATCAAACCATTTATGTTGGTTAGGATATGGAAAGAAAAAGAGGGAAAAGAGAAAGTTCTAAGTTGTTCTTAATATTTCAAATTTTTATCTAGAAAATATTTGAATTATCTAGAGAATGAGAAGGAAAAAAGTTCTAAGTTGTTGTTTTAAAAGTAACTTTCTCTCTCTATTTTCTTCTCACTTTTTTCCAACTAAACAAAATGATATTTTTTTATTCTATATATTCTGTCTTTCTTTCTATTCAACCCCAAAGAACCAGATTTCGTAAACAACATAGAGGAAGAATGAAAGGAATATCCTATCGAGGGAATCATATTTGCTTCGGAAGATATGCTCTTCAAGCACTTGAGCCAGCTTGGATAACATCTAGACAAATAGAAGCGGGACAGAAACATACCAAGTGGTTATTAACTTTTATCACCTGCTTGTTATTATTTTTTTTTTTTTTGCTTTTTAATTCTATAATTTATCTTAGTTTGAGTATTTCTTATATAATGAGTGGTTTGCAGTGACTATTACGGTATTACCCATCAGAATGCTGTCTTCCATTCATTGCATAAAACTTCCACATGATTTTTGTTCCCACAGGGAGAAACTCTGCCAAGTGGGGAAACGTTAACAGATTCAGCACTGCAGCAGCAGTTGAGGAATTAATCACTCCACAAGTTCCAATAACATACACTAAGCATTTGATAAATGGACAATTTGTGGATGCTGCTTCAGGTTTGTCTAGTTTGAATTTAACCAGGTTTGTACTTTGCTAACTGACTACGTACGTACCCCATTGCCCGGAGGCTCTACGCTATGCGCAGGAAAAGGGGAGGGATATTGTACACAGTCTTACCCATGCATATGCAAAGAAACTGTTTCCGGATTTGAATCCATGACCAACAAGTCACCAAGACACAACTTTACGGTTGTGCTAGGGCTCGTCCTCGTTTGTTTACTTTGCTACTTGACAAAAACTCTATAAGGGGTTTCATTGTCATTTCTTATGGTCTTAGGGAAAACTTTTCCAACATATGACCCACGCACAGGAGAAGTGATTGCTCGTGTTGCTGAAGGTGATGCAGAAGATATCAATTGTGCAGTATCAGCAGCTCGCAAGGCCTTTGATGAAGGACCTTGGCCAAAAATGACGGCTTATGTAGGCATTTAAATTTTCCAGTCTTTTCCCTTTGCTTGAAGAAAACTGAATTAGTGCAGAGTAAATAATCTATGCATTGACAACGTAAAAGGTTATTATTACACTGTCATTTAATCACAAATTGTCATGGATGATAAAGTGGTTGAGAGTAAATAACCTATGCACTGACATTGAAGAAGGTTATTACACTATCATTCAATCACAAATTGTCACATGTGATAAAGTGGTTGAATTTTGTCATAACTACCTTAAAAGTCAAACTTACCATATTTTTAATTGGTTGACATTTTATGCTACAGTACATAAATATTAAATTCATGTGAAATATAACAATGATTTGTTAACAACTTCTTCAGGAAAGATGCCAGATAATACTGCGCTTTGCTGATTTGGTTGAGAAACACAGTGATGAACTTGCAGCTCTGGAGACATGGAACAATGGAAAGCCTTATGAACAATCGGCAACTTCTGAGTTACCAACGTTTGTGCGTTTGTTTCGTTACTATGCTGGTAGGTTCAGTACTAACTGCAATCAAAAGTGTTTGTTTTATTTTTTTCAAGACAACTTGCTGATATGTTCCTAACAATTTTCTCTTATTGCAGGTTGGGCTGATAAAATCCATGGTCTGACAGTGCCTGCTGATGGAAATTATCATGTGGAGACATTGCATGAACCAATTGGTGTTGCAGGACCAATCATACCTTGGAACTTTCCTCTCCTCATGTTTGCTTGGAAAGTTGGACCAGCTATTGCATGTGGAAATACTGTCATCCTTAAGACTGCTGAACAAACACCTTTAACAGCTTTCTATGTGGCAAAACTTTTTCATGAGGTGAGTTCATAGATTTTTCTCTCTCACCCTCCTTTTCCTAATACACAATTAGACTGTTATCATCAAGATATCAACCATGTACTTGCTAGTTTAGTCCATTGTTGCATGTATATCTCCCAAAAACATTGCTCTTGTGATACTTCATTATATTTCTACAATTTTATCTACTTGTGGAAAAATAAATAATCAAATAAAATTAAGTGGAATTCTACCTATTTGGTACAGCTTATGGATTTAATTTGGTTATAAAAACCATCACAAGTAACTGATAAATAATGTCTTCAAGAGATCTTCATCTTCTAGAGTTGACATTGCAGGATAATTTCTCATGGCAATGTCTTTTTCTTCTACCATTAGGTTTTCGACTGTTATATTTTAATTTTGGGATATCGTTGCAGTAGTTTAAGAATTAACATCAATTTTTGCTGACATGATAATGTGGTAACTTCAGATTCTAAAGGAATATTTCAGTTACATTTGTGTTTTGTACTTAGTTTAACTCTGTGTGAACCCTTTTTGGCAGGCCGGTCTTCCACCAGGTGTTTTGAATGTAGTTTCTGGCTATGGTCCTACTGCTGGTGCAGCTCTAGCAAGTCATATGGATGTTGACAAGGTATTTTGAAGAACCAAGCATCTATGTGGCACATTGTAGAGCATCAAGAGTGAATCTGGTTTGATATCTCTAGGATTTAGGTTGCTAAAATTATTTAGTGGAAAGATTTGTATACTCTCAATCAATTACAAAGTGTTGTTGATATAGCTTTTAAAGCAATTATTAAAATATCAATGGTTTTATCAGATATGGCAACTCATAATTGAATAATATAGCTGATCAAGCCACTATACACACAGTGAGCACATTCCAGTTGAATTCTTATTAAAATTATAGAAAACTGCAGGAAAATATAGATGATGAAGCAACAATTGTGGTTACAAACCAAACCACAGATATTGCAAACCCATTTATTTTAATCAGATGTTTGATATTTATGTGTTACCTTGCAGGAAAGATCATGGATACTAACGCGCATTGCTGATATGATTGAGAAACACAGTGATGAGCTTGCAACACTGGGAACATGGAATAGTGGCAAGCTTTATGAACAGGCAGCCAAAGTTGAATTACCATTGGTTGTACGTCTGCTTCATTACTATGCTGGTAAGAGAGACCAGTAAGACCCATATAAGATGTTTATTTATGTACATATTTATGAGTAAATACTGTATGTATTGTAATGTAAAGAGTTTTTACATAATAATTCAATTACAAAATGTCATCTATGATAAGTTTGTTGACTTTTATAATAATTATGTTAAAGTCATATCAGCAACGATTTTAGATATGCATAGAAACTAAACTCTTAATCATTCACATATACTTGATTAAGTGATTTTTATGATGATTTCCACCCTTAATTGATTCTGGTCGGGCAGATAAAATTCATGGTCTAACGGTTCGAGCTGACGGGAATTATCACGCACAAACATTGCATGAACCAATTGGGGTTGCAGCACAAATCATACTTTGGAACTTTCCTCAATTGTTGTTTGCTTTCAAAGTTGGGCCTGCACTAGCATTAGTAGCATGTGGTAATACTCTCTTAGTAAAGACTGCTAAGCAAACACCTTTGACTGGTTTATTAGCAGCACAGCTTTTTCATGAGGTACTCCTAATGGGTACGTTCAACACTGATTATGTTGCATTGGATTGTAGTCTGTCTAAAATGCATATTTTGTCACAAGCTGGTCTTCCACCAGGAGTTCTAAATATTGTGTTTGGTTTTGGTCCAACTGCTGGTTCAGCTCTTGCCAGTCATATAGATGTGGACAAGGTAATCCTTTAAATACATACGTATCCATCTGAATAACGATGAACTTGTCTTACTTGATGTAAGATCCTTATTTTTTTTACTACATGTTGGTAACTGTATGAACAATTAATTCCTTGTGTCACCAACTTTCATCAGAGATTGATTTTAGAACATGGAGATGAGCTATATATAGTCTTATACCATGTTAGATTCCATCTTAAAAATAAAATCAATTAATATCAAATGAATTTGGCCAACAAGTAGTAAATAAGTTGCTCCTTAGGAATTGAAAAATATGATGTGAAACATTGCAACACATCCAATGCATAACAAAAAGAAACAGCATACTGTTTGATCGGAATGACTCTTGGTGAAAAGTGTTGAGAAACACCAATGTAGTTTGAGTTGAATGACTCTTTGTGAAGGTGTTGAGAATGACTTGGGTTACTCACAGAAATTATGAAGAAGGAATAAATTATTGCTTTAAGAATTAAGAAAAATACATATTGAAGCTATTCCAACTGAAATCCAAGCAGCATATACATGATCAATTTTTTTTTAAGCAAAAGGGTGTGCAAGAGTAACAAGGTAGGGATAGACATCCCAACAACGTTGGGACCCCTGTCTCTACCTCAATTCTGTCGCAGCACTAAATGATATATATATATATATATATATATATATATATATATATATATATATATATATATAAAGGAAAAGATTAACAGGCATGAGTAGACATCATCCAAAACCCATGAGAAATCCTAACACTAAGAGAACCTGCAGTTGGGAACACCAAGCCTATTCCTAAAAAAGTCTTTCCTAATGAAATCAGGAAGAGAATTTCCACCAAACAAAGTTTTGTCCACTCTAAGACCATAGAAGACAAGCATATCAGCATAAGTATCGTCTTCTCTGTATATATGTGAGACATTAAAATTCATCTTTTGAGAGAGAATTAGACAATTAATCCATCTATTATAAGTGGAGCAATAATAGAAAAAGTTGTGTTATAATTTTTTTATTAACCGCATCATCTGTTTTACATTACATTTTTGTTTCTCCTTTTATCCCTTCTAAACACAAAAAATTATAAACAAAAAATACAAATAGAATAAAATTTATTTTTTAAGATTTTTAGAAAAGAGATTTTTTTTTTTACTTTGGTGTGTTTGACAAAAGATTTTTAGTACCAATCAACATTTTTGCAAAATGATCAGACCATGCTGATTAATTAGGGTGATTGACTAATCAATCATTCTTGTGGATAAAGTAGCTCGCTTTCACTGGATCAACTGAAACGGGAAAAATCATACACCAATTAGCTGCGAAGAGCAATCTTAAGCCTGTGACATTGGAACTAGGAGGAAAATCACCATTCATAGTGTGTGAGGATGCTGATATTGACAAGGCAGTGGAACTTGCACACTTTGCTCTGTTATTCAATCAGGTTTATGCCATTTATGCTACATACTTTCAATTCCCTATGAGCTAGGAATAGCACATGTGAATAATTAAGATAGTTATTATTAGTATAATGTTATTATTAGGGTCAATGCTGTTGTGCCGGGTCACGTTCTTACGTGCACGAACGTATATATGATGAATTTTTGGAGAAAGCGAAAGCAACAACTTGAGACGTGTTGTCGGTGATCAATTTAAGAAGGGCGTGGAACAAGGTCTCCAGGTAAATATCTATCTATCGTGATGATTTTAAAATAGGATTATGATTGAATCGGTAAAGATATTGATTTAAAATTAAATAGTTTAATTTAATTAAACGTAGTTAAACTGATTCTATAATTTTTAATATTATATAATATTTTAAGTAATAAAATAATATAATTAAAAATTAAGATCTAAAAATTATAAATTAGTATAAATGATTAAATTATATGTTTTATAAGATAAAAACTAAATTGAGAAAATAATTTATACTTGAAATATTTAACAATGTATTTTTATTTGCCTTAAAAGTATTTTAGATTAAATAAAATAATTTAAAAAAACTAAAATAAATATAAAAAGATTAAGAAATACTGGTTCAACCCCAACTCTTTGTGTTCATTTGATCGGTTCTTGAATGTTCTAAGAGTGTTACTTTATACACTATAAGAAGTTCTTATACACTATATAATTTTAAAAATACTAAAATTGTCCTTCCTTTTGTTTTTATTTATGGTGCTTTGTCTGATCACTGTTTGCTACACATTGGAGATGGTGCTGGCATTTGGCTTGCTTTGTTGCTGCGATTTTGTTGTGCATTGGAGCTTTTGGTGTTGGAGGAGGTAGTTGTGGTCGGTGGTAGCTGGGTTGAGCTGAGGGAATCGTTGGAGACACCATTTTTAGCGGTGGGTGCAAGGTAAGTTAAGTTCTGTTGTCGTACGGATGATGAAATCCGTAGGTTATATATGGTTGGCTAGAATAAGGATCTATTAATCCGGGCGTTGGTTACGGATCAATGAATCCGTATCGAGGTCACGGATTGCATAATCCGTACATAGCTAAGTTAGGTGCAGAGGTCAGATTGCATAATCCGTACAGAGATAACAGATTTCCTAATCCGTAAAGAGGACATGGATTGCTCTCACGGATTGACGGATCCGTAGTTTGCATTTGGTTTGTGAATTCGTATGTACATACGGATCATCTAATCCGTACGTACATACGGATTAGGGGATTCGTAGGGCACTTCTGAATGCTGATATCAGAATTTAATGTTGCTATCAGAATTTAAAATAAAGGATTTAAGCTGTTTTGATGTATATGAATGCTAATGTTATTGAATATTATTATGTGTATGTATTCTAATTGAAATAATTGTATATAGCATTTGTGAAGATGGAGAACAATGACTGGTACTATGACAGCATTATGTCATAAGAAATTAATTTAGAGGAAGAAGATATTGGAGAAGAAGGTGATGGTGTTGAAGATATTAATTATTCAGTTGACTGTTCAGCAGCCTTCAATACATCAAAGGTATATATTGGTAGTTAAACTTGTTTAATGAATGGTTTGAAATATAAAAATGTTATTAAAGGTTGATTGTTGTATATTTGCAGGTGTTTGATTCGCGTGATGATGTATTGACATGGGCTCGTACTGTAGCATATGATAATGGATTTGTTGTTGTTATAATGAGGAGCGGCATGGCAAATGCAAAGGTAGGAACAACATCATATGCTATAATTGGTTGTCAAAGGAGTGAAAAATATAGATCATTCAAAAAAGGGTTTGTACCAACAACGGGGAGCAGTAGAAAATACGAGTGTCCATTTAAGTTGAGAGCAAAATCTGGGCCGGGAGGGCAAGGTTGGATAGTCAAACTAATTTGTGGCACTCATAATCATAGTTTGGCAAACTCTTTATGTGGACACGCATATGCTGGTAGGCTAACTCAGGATGAGAAGATAATTGTTGGTGATATGACAAGGTCCATGGTGAAACCCAAGAATATTCTTTTAACTTTGAAGGACCACAATGCTAATAATTATACTACTTTGAAGCAAATCTACAATGCAAGATATGCATATCGCACGCGTATTAGAGGTGATAAGTCTGAAATGCAACAATTGATGAAACTTCTTCAGCGTGAC
>PYAF01003042.1:78556-91670 GCA_007407185.1 Glycine tomentella
TCTTTTAACTTTGAAGGACCACAATGCTAATAATTATACTACTTTGAAGCAAATCTACAATGCAAGATATGCATATCGCACGCGTATTAGAGGTGATAAGTCTGAAATGCAACAATTGATGAAACTTCTTCAGCGTGACATGTATATTTATTGGCATAGAATGAAAGAGGAAAATGTGGTACGTGACTTATTTTGGGCTTATCCAGATGCAGTGAAAATGAGCAATGCATACCATTTGGTTTTCTTGATTGACAGTACATACAAAACTAACAGGTACAGATTGCCTTTACTTGACATTGTTGGTGTCACACCTACGGGGATGACGTTTTCTGCCGCATTTGCCTATTTAGAGGCAGAACGTACAAACAATCTTGTGTGGGCACTTGAACACTTTAGAGGGATTTTCTTTAAAAGTGAATTTTTCCCACATGTGATTGTAATTGATAGAGATGCGGCATTGATGAATGCTATAAAAGTTATTTTTCGTGAATGTACCAATTTGTTGTGTCGCTTTCACATTGACAAGAATGTGAAGGCAAAATGCAAAACTTATATTCGGCAGAACAATGCTTGGGATTATGTTATGGATACATGGGGAACTGTTGTTGATTGTTCTAATGAGAAGTCACCTCCGTCTACAGGTCGACCCAATCCTCCTCTAGTTCTTGCCATAATCTGTACCAATGGTTACTCAATTCAGGCATAAACTTAAAACAAACAAATAACACTCATATATATATATATATATATATATATATATATATATATATATATATATATATACCATTGGTCACATAGTATGCATCTATATATTTCTTTCATTTCCTTTAGCTCTTAATGAAAAATTACTTATAAGTCCAGCATAAACCAATGGATCTACTCAATGCATATACACAACTGACCAATATCAAGTAACTTCAAAATGAAAATGTTAACTTATACTACTCTAAGTCTTCCTTTAATATCAACATGTTATTGTCCTTTATGTTTTTATTAAGTTAATGCTAAGGGGAAATTTAAATATAAGATAGGAACATGTACTATTGTCAATCATTCACATAAATCACAACCAAGTCTACAATGGTACCTTATTTTCCCTAATAAACCATCCATATACACTCTTTCATATTTGAAGCAGCTAATATACAGGCACTGATCACATTTTAACCAATTTCAAACCACAATCAAGCTTCTGAGGAGCTTACGGATTACATGATCCGTATAAAGCTTACGGATTAGTTAATCCGTAAGCTTCATACGGATCATGTAATCCGTAAGCTCCTCACGGATTGTGTAATCCGTAAAGTTCATACAGATCAAACAATCCATGAGGAGCTTACGGATCCATTAATCTGTGTACACAAGCCATGCAATTGGACGGATCCATTAATCCGTATGGACTCAAATTACATGTGAGGCGCTTACGGATCCATTAATCCGTGTACACAAGCCATGCAATTGGACGGATCCAGCAATCCGTAAGAACTCAAATTACATGTGAGGCGCTTACGGATCCATTAATCCGTGTACACAAGCCATGCCATTAGACGGATCCAGTAATCCGTATGGACCACACGGATTGCTCAATTAGTTCCATACGGACTACATGATCCGTAGCACCTTCGAACTCTATTTACGAATTCATTAATCCGTCTCATACACTATATACTCAATCCCTAAAACACGAACCACAAATTACTCACCTCTTCGCGTCGCCGACGAACGGAGGCCACCACCAGCAATAGCAACCACCACCCCGGACCAACAATGTGGAGCGCCTGGCTTTGTTGTACGCTGTCAGAGAAGTGCAGAGGCTTACGAGAAGAGAAGAGGAAGAGTAGAAAGAAACCCAAGAAAGCGCCTTCTGTTTTTCAAACCTTTTTTATTTAATCAAAATAATTAAAAGGGTAATTTAGAATTTTCACTGTAGCTATATAATGTATAATAACTTCTTATAGTGTATAAAGTAACACTCATGTTCTAAACTTTTAGTTTCTCGAGACCAATCACTTGAATAGGTCCCGATTGAACTGGATAGTCTGCAGGTCCGGTTTTAAAAATCATACATTAATGTTATTTTTACCAAATAGATCTAGTTTTGGTTGAGCAAAGATGTATGATATGAATGTTGTAAACTCTCTAATACATATATTCTATTTTTATGTAAAAATATTAATGCTATTTTTAGTTGATAAATAAATTAGCAATTTTTTATTTTGATTATCAACTTTTAAAATCATAAGCTTTTGTTTTTATATTTTTTTAAAAGAAAATTGTTAATAATATATTCTTTAATATAATCTTTTCGACATTTTTTAATTAATGGTTGAATTCCATGAAAATTATTATATATAAACTTGTGTGGTTTTATTATTTATTTTAGTTAATATATCTTGATTTAGTTGTTTTTAACAAATTTAAACCTATGATAAAAATGTATTAAAAAGTGTGTTAATTACTGGTGCTTTTCATTGGAAATACTCAAATTGTAATCTCTAATATCATATCACTGAGTTTATTAAGTATTCGAAAATGTAAGGGCGAAAATCTATATAATTTTAAAAATAAATCAAGGACTAAATAAAAAAATAAATAAAAATTATTCATTTTTTATAAGGACTAAAAATATCATTAATTTATATCTCTTTTTCTTGGACAAAGCATGATTTGGAATTTGGATTGATTAGTTTCCATTCACGGACAAATGGCTTATTGTTGTCATCATTTTTTTTTTCTTGGACAAAGCATGATTTGGAATTTGGATTGATTAGTTTCCATTCACGGACAAAAGGCTTATTGTTGTCATCATTTCTTTTTCTTGGACAAAGCATGATTTGGAATTTGGAATATAGATTTACGGGTTTATTGTTGTAATAATTAATTCCCATGACATTATTCCTTTTACTGTTTAAACGATCAACGTTGAATTACTACTATTTTATTAAATTTAAACACAACTTACCAAAAAAACAATAAATGAAAATGAAAAAAATAGATGAATTCTATATATATATATATATATATATATATATATATATAATTATGAAATTATTTAATGAAAATTAGTCAGATGCAATAAATGATTTGATATATGTTTACCTTTTACTGTCTGTTGTGAGAATTTCCCAGATTTATTCAGAACAGTTTGAGAAAATCCTCCGATACATTAGATCAGGTATTGAATCCAATGCTAATCTGGAATGTGGCGGTGAAAGAATTGGCACAAAAGGTTTCTTGGTCCAACCAACGGTCTTCTCAAATGTTAAGGTGGTATTTATATTTCTTAGTGCCTTACCAGACATATTGATAAGGTCATTTGACAATGATTGGCAAACTCAAGTCATATATTGATGAAGATGATATGCTGATAGCAAAAGATGAGATCTTTGGCCCAGTCTAAACCATACTAAAATTCAAGTATGACTTACAAGAACTTTAAGACTCACCTTTTCACATTTGTAGTGTATTAATATTAATATTATATTTATTTCCTCAAAAACAATGTTAATATTTCATAGGTAAATTTTAAAAAATAATACAAATTAAAAAACTATTTCGAAATCTAAGATTATTTCAAAACTATTTTGAAATCTGGGGCTGCCAAACAAGCGTGGATTAGGCGTGTGTGTTTGGCCCCCAGGTTTTATTTAAGCAGTCTCCCTTGATCCATTTGTGCACAGGTGATTTTCTTGATCCAGTTCTTCATAGCATATTTAAATTTTACTGATCCAGCCTCAAATGAGTTCAGGTAGTGAGAGTGCTAGTGTTGTGTTATTTTTTAATGGAAGGAAAGTTAGAGGACGACGGAGTATTGTTTTTGAAGGGGACAACAGACCGACACGTATCAATCGAAGATCAACATTGAGTGAATTGCATGCTAAGATACGTCAAAAATTGGGTCTAAAAGACAACCAACGTATCACTTTGGTGACGGCAAGATTATGGCAACACGATCAATACATGGGGACTCAATTGCTGGATGATGAAGACGTAGAAATGGTTATGGAACAATTTTTTAACCACTCAGGGAATGATTTGTTAGAATTGTACGTGGATTTTAGCACAGTGGAGGACGTTGATTTACCCATAAGGGCAGTCAATTTTAATTCTGCACATAATGCATCATCATATGTTGCTCCAGCTGAAAATGTGTTTGAGGAAGCTGAACATGACCCAACTTGGGTGATGGATGACGATGAAGAGGATGATGATGATGATGAAAATATCGCAATGGAAGATCGTCTTCTTAAGGAGGATGTTAGTGCGTCGGATAATGATGAAGATGTTGGTGTGCATGCGACTGAATTCGAAGAAGATATTGATGTGGGATCGTCTCAAATCTGTCCTCATGCCAACGTTGGATCTACTCAACCAGAACAAGGTGTTGAAGGTATGTTAGATGACTGAAACCAATGAAAATGTAGTCATATATGTATATTTGTATATTATAGTTTTTTATTTTCTTGGTATATTTAGGTGCTGAGGTAATTCCTTTTACGGTGTTTAATGTTTACGATTAGAGTGTTTAGTGTTTAGTGTTTAGGGTTAGGGTGTTTAGTGTTTACTGTTAGGGTGTTGAGTGTTCAGGGTTAGGGTGTTTAGTGTTTAGGGAGTAGGGTGTTTAGTGTTTAGGGTTAGTGTGTTTGGTGTTTAGTGGTTTAGGGGTTAGGGTGTTTAAGGTTAGGGTGTTTAGTGGTTTAGGGGTTAAGGTGTTTAGTGTTTAGTGGTTTAGGGGTTAAGGTGTTTAGTGTTTAGGGTTAGGGTGTTTAGTGTGTAGTGGTGTAGGGGTTAGGGTGTTTAGGGTTAGGGTGTTTAGTGTTTAGGGGTAGGGTTTTTGGTGTTTAGGGTTAGTGTGTTTAGTGTTTAGTGGTTTAGGGATAGGGTGTTTAGTGTTTAGTAGTCATATATGTGTAGATGTATATTATAATATTTTATTTGTCTGATATGTTTAGGTGCTGAGGTGGTTCCTTTTTGGGATGAAATTCCACAATACACATATATTGATTGGAATCATCCAAGTGAAGAAGAATCTTTTACCAGTTCTACTTCAGGTTCGGGTTCAGTGCAAGGTCCATGGCAATTAGGGGACGATTTGTTTGTTAAACAGGAATTTGCATCCAAAAAGGCGCACAAACTACAATTAAGCGGAACCTCATGAAGGAGCATTAAGAAGCAATTGTGGTTGAGAGCAAGCCTAACAAGTTTAGCATGAAGTGTGTTCGAAACAACGATGGTTGCCTTTGGAGGGTTAGGGTAATTAAACCAACGTACGGTGAGAATTGGCTTGTTTCAAGATGGGGTGGAAAACACAATTGCCTGAATGATCATATTTCACAGGGTCACAAACAACTTGATGTTGATGTTATTACTTCACTTGTAGTAGGTACGTTTGTATTAAATTTGGTCCATATGAAAAATATTGATGTTGATGTCATTGCTTCACTTGTTAATGTCAATGTTACAATTTCATTGTTAGGAATGGTTAAGGAGGAACCGTCTGTATCAATTGCATTGGTTCAAGAGAGGATCATCTATATGCATGGATTTAAAGTTTCGTATGGAAAGGCTTGGTATGCGAAGTAGAAAGCAATGTTAATGATTTATGGGGATTGGGAAGAATCTTATGCATTTTTGCCCAGGTGGTGCAACTACATACTTCGTTTTTCACCAGGTTCTTTCTTTGATATTCAAACAAATGCTTATTTTGTGGCACATCGACTGGTACGGAACAAGCGTGTATTTCATCACATTTTTTGGACTTATAGACAGTGTTGTGAGGCTTTTAAATTTTGCAAACCTGTCATTGAAATTGATGAGACTCATTTATATGGCAAGTATAAAGGAAAATTGTTGATTGCCACGAGTCAGGATGAAAATAATGAGTGTCTGCCACTGGCATTTGCCATTGTTGAGGGGGAGACGTTGGAAGCCTTGGAATACTTCCTTGCTAACATTCGGTTCCATGTTACCCAAATGCAAAATATATGTCTCATTTCAGATCAGCACTGTAGCATAATATCTGCTGTGGTGAATCATGTCGGTTGGCAACCACCTTTTGCGTATCACGTGTTTTGCCTTCGTCATGTTGCCAGTAATTTTAATCAAAGGTTCAAGAATGCAAGATTGAAGAAGACCCTCATGACTTTAGGTATGTTAACAACTATTTTGAATATATTAAGCTGAGACAGATCTGTAAACGAAATAGTGTTAATGGTATTACTATCTTGCAGATTATACTCCCTCTATGGTTGATTTTGACATAGCGTTTGCACGGTTTTGTGATACCAGTCCTGAGGTTGCAGAATGGATTGATGGCATCTCTAAGGAAAAGTGGGCACGTGCATATGATGTTAAGTGGAGAAGATATGGCCATATGACAACAAACTTGTCAGAATCAGTGAATAGGGTGTTCAAGGAAGCAAGGAACATGCCTATCACTGCTCTTGTGAAGCACACATACACCAATTGGTTCATTATTTTGTATGCAGAGGTCAGTCGGCTGCTTCATAGCTTCAACATTCACAACAACATTGCAAAAATGTAGTTGATGCTATGAGACATAATCAGTCCCTTGCTACAGGCCACCATGTAGGTACATATAATGTTGATCAAACATTATTTGAGGTGGAGGAGGGCTGGGAGAGGTCATATGCAGTCAACCTTGCAGAGCGTTTTTGTCGGTGTGGCAAGTTTAAGGCCTTCAAATACCCATGTAGTCATGTTGTAGTTGCTGCTTTACATGTTCGCCAAAATCCTTATCAGTATGTCGATGATGTCTTCCTCGTAAGCAACTTGGTTCATGCTTATTCATTGCCATGACAGTCAATCGGTAATGAACGTGCTGTTCCACCGAGTGAAGATCCAGTTCTCATACCTGACAGGTCAATGTTGCGTGCAAAAGGTCGTCCAAGGTCCACTAGAATATGAAATGAGATGGACGAAGTCGAAACAAGTCAAAGACGCGCTAGATTCGGAATTTGCAAGCAAGTTGAACATAATCGAAGAAATTGTCCTACTCGTGGTGGCACTTCATGATTTTGTAATTATGTTTTGTTAATTGATGTTATGTTAATGTGATTCATTTATAAATATGTTTAGTCATCATCTTTTGCATGTGATTACACAAACGACAATAGCATTTTCAAAATGGATAAGTAAATAACAAATTAGATGGAGCCTTAACACTAAACCCTAATCCCTAAACCTTTAACATGACACCCTAAATCCTAATCCCTAAACCGTTAACCAGAGACCCTAAACCCTAAAGACGAAACCATAATCCCTAGAGCAAACATCCTAAACCCTAGACCCTAAACCCTAAAACAAACACCATAAACCTTACACCCTAAACACTAAACCCAAAACCAAATACAGTAAACCATAATCACGGCCCTCGTAAACCCTGGACCATAATCACGGCCACCGTAAACCATAACGTGACTGAACACGCCTAGCAAATAGGGCATGACTGAACACGCCTAGGGCGTGACTGAAGACGCCTAAATAGTGCGTGACCGAACATGCCTAACAAATACGGCGTGACTAAACACGCGTAATTTTGGGCGTCATTGACCCCTATATAAGTCAGACACTCCCACTCCTACACAACATATCTCCGGAATTGAAATGCAATCTTAATACTATGGCCTTCTTAGGAGAAACAAGCAGTCAAACCATTGGTAACTCCAAATTAGCATTCGTTTATCCAAATGGATCAATGAAACACAACGAAACTAGTGTTTATTTTCAATGTCCTATTCCAATACCAATACGAGTTCCGAATGAGTGTTCTTTTCAGACACTCAAGAGTAGGATGCAAGACACCCTTCAGCTTACCAATGACCACTTTGTTGATGAAATCTATTATCGATAGACATCCCTACATGCAGGTTAGCAATATTTTTTTTTCATTCCATGCAAGTCATAAACGATGATGATGGTTCCACAATGTTAATGTGCAATGACCAAATTTCAAGTGTTGGTCCTATAAAATTATTATGCAACATCAACAGAACAATCGATGGTATACTCAACCTACTTCGATCCACCGTCGTCCCTACACATGATGCAATGTTGTATTACAATGACAAGTGGGACATAGCACGACAAGGCGATTTTGTGGGTTATTCCTTCACTGGAACAAATCCAATAAGGTTTGAAATTCCTTCAGGATGCAACATTGAAACACTAAAGGATGTCATAAAGCAAGTTGCGCCTGTAGGGGTTCCCCCTTATGGAATTCACAACTCACAGGTGGTAAGAAAAATGTTTTTCCGACAGCCATCTCATGCAAAATATTCAGACTACACAATCGAATATCACATAATAGAGTTGACAAGCGATGAAGGCGTGTTTAAGATGTTAGCAGAATCGAACTACTGGAAACGTTATGGTCCAATAGAGATTTTAGCTATTTTTAACAAACCAGTTACCCAAATAGAATGAGACATGGCCATAAAATGATTCATTGTATTAAGTAGTGCTTATGATGTTTGGTTATCTTCAATTGTCATTGTTATTTAAAATGTCTGTTCCATTATGTTAATTTATTAAGTATTTTATTAAGTAGTGTTTATGATTCATTGCCTGACGCTCTGTATCTGAATATGCTTGTTCGTTCAATCAAATGCTTTAATCCTTATTGTCTTTCAAATAAAATAAACTTTAAACATAAATCATAGATAAAAATTAAAATCTATTTTCATTCAATCATGGGTAACAAGATTATACAAAAGTGTTTCCCAAACGGCTAAAAACCTAAGACTCTAGTGGCCACTGATAATGACGCGCTTGACGATCAGGTAGCCTCCGTCTACGCGATCGTGGAGAAGGGTCTGTTGGAGAAGGGTCTGGCAAGGGAGGGTCTGCCTGAGAAGGTTGTGGTTGAGAAGGACCTGCCTTATAAGGGCCTACATAGGGAGGTGGACATGGAGTGGCCTGCTCTGGAAATGAGGGTCGGGGATGGTCAGCTGCTGGGGTGGCATATGATACATTTGACGACCAACCACCACAACCTTCTGCAGAATAATCAAGCTGCCAGAGCATCTCATCAATGTCGGCACCAGTCCACTCTGAAGGACCTACGTCACCACTGGTCCCAACATTCGCTGATGCCATAGCCATTACAGTTTCCATATATATAGGCTGGGTGTGGGAGTCAGGCGGTGGAGGCATATGGCTTTGCGTACTAAATCCCTCGTACCCCATGTCCCCCTGCTGACTAGACTCGTAATACAAGGGTTGGCTACCGTATGTCGATGTTACAATTAGAGGCCTAAACCAACCCTGTGTACGAGGCCTGGGACCTACAATGGGCTCAGCAACATGATGCATCTGTTTTTGTCGACGCTCTAGCCTATGTCCCTCCTGTCTTCAACGACCAACGACAACAGACACTTGTTGCTCCTCTTGAAGCTGGGAATCGGGTGCATGTGGCTCTGCCTTCTCCAGACGACAACTCTCTTGAAAGATAGACATTATGCGACCGACCTCTTCCTACACCCACTCGCGGCTGTAACCCGGCCACTGCTCATGACCAAGCGCGAGGTACAACATCTCCAACCCATCTAACTATAAATGAAAACATATAAACATTAGTGTCGATCATGTTCTGTAACATATTAAATTAAATATAGAAAGACAAGTTTTAATGTCAGCAAAACTTACGCCACGACCACTCTTGGCAGCCATCTTTGAGATGCACCGCTTCCCATTTTCCCTATACCAAACCATGTACTCATGGTTTGGTGACATGAAGCCATGAAGCAGAGGGGGAAGGTCGATGTGCTGGTCCCTAACCTCCTAGCGTCTAATAAATGGTCTCAGCTTACGGACCCAGTTATCTTCTCATTTTCCCTATAGCAAGGAAAGGTCATGCACACCCTTCAATTTCCTATGAGTATGTGGGATTGGCTAATCCCTCCCAAATTGGCGCATGCATCTATCCGGTTGCAAATACTCAACTGTGTGGAAGCATATCACAGGAGTAATTGCCATCCACAACATTCATTGCTGCTAAGACACACCAAGAAAGTCGTACTCTCCATATGGTTGCCAAACCACCTGCACAGACCAAATAAACACACAATTATGTAACATCATGGACCATAAATGCACAGTTAAGAACACTTGAAAATAAGTAAACGTACCTCATCCCAACTAAGGGACTCCAATCTCATCCTATAATAGAGCAACTCGTGCTCAAAACCGGCCTAGAGCATTAAACCTTATTTCAAAATAACTGACATTAGAATACTATAAAACTGAATTGCAAGAATTGTTAAAAACACAAAATATACTAACACATACCGGTGTCCGTAATGCCACTCCGGGTGAGTAGGCAGCGGAATAGTTGGAGCAATGGGTGGGAATCTCAGCCACGCCCACACCTAAAGAAGCATGTGACACCCACCAATGTCACTCCTGTTGGATCTGTACACTCGCACATTTGTCTAAACAAATGTGCAAGGGCCGCTGAGCCCCAGCTATATCCTCCAATCTCCTCGAAGTCCCCAGCAAGCAATGGGACGTAACGTGCCGCGACCATGCTCCTCCCGGATCTGTCGCTCAGCAGCCATGATTCAATAAGTCGCGCAATGTGCGCCTTCATAAGGCGCATCACAACGATCAAATCGTGCTCAACATCACCCCAATGCGCAAAATTTCTATCAAAGAAAGACAGGTGCAAATATCCACCTCTAAGCTCGGTGTCTGCCTGAGGCTCATGACCAAAAACCTCCTCAAGGACAGTGTCCCATTCGGCAACGGTTACTCCTGTAACGACTTTGCCCTCGGTGGGCAATCCTAAAATACCAGCCACGTCTTCCAACGTGATTATAATAACCATGGTTCCAAAAAAAAAAAAATCTGGTGCCAGTACCGCCACAGATGCTGGAAGTTGGCGTGATTAGCGCCAGAACGGCGTGGTTAGCACCAAAAGGGCTCCTAAAAGTATATTTTCTCTGGATTCTGGCGGGACTAGCGCCAGAAGTGGCGCTATCAGTGCCAGAGCACGTCCTGGACCACTATATAAGGCTTATTTGCGCGTTTTTGAAGGGAAAAACCATTCCTTCTTCTTCCTCTGACCCAAGGCAGCCATTAATGACCATAGAAGCTTCATAACTCCTCCATACTTCATCTAAACACTTCCCAACCAACTAGAATGTTGATTAGAACCCCTCCATGAGCTAGATTCCAGCTTTAATTCTTCGAAAGAACCATCAATCGGAGAGATCCCGTTCTCTAGGGGACTTTGCAAAACTGAGTTTTGGAAGGGAAAGAAGGCGAGTTAAGGACACCAAAGCTTGGAGAAGTGACTCTCCAGCCTTCCTCGATAGTTTAGAGGTAAGAAACTCAGGTTTTACTGATTGATTTGTAAAATGGTTCTTGGGATGAATAGTGACAAAATTGTGTTAGGGCTGGAATTAGGCTTGGATTCTTTAGAAAAGTATGATCAGGGGGTTGTTCTGATGAATACTAAGCTTTGAATCATGACTTTTGATGAAGTTTGGTTTTGACCCTGAGATATGTATGAGTAGGAAGAATGTTGATGAAATGGAAAGTGTTATGATAGATATGAGCCTAAGTGCCTTTACAAAAGTTGTTCAGAAGGCTAAATAAACGGTGAAAACGTATTGATATAACTGTTTTAGCCAAGTTGGAGAATTGTTGATATATGGTCTGGTTAGAGCATTGAATTGAGCTTATGCAGAGTCTAAGGGGACTCTAAGATCTTGGTTGAACCAAGATAGATCCTGTTGAGGGTCTGTGAATCGCCTATAAGGCGGTTATCTTTGATAACCCTAAGATAGAAACCAGAGAGGTTTAATGAAAGGAATAACATTTCTTTTCATTCTAACGGTTGAAAACCGTTATTGATTGATTGTTTATATGCCTTATGTAGGGCGTGATAGTGACATTACTGGTGGTTGTGACCACGAAGCCGGGAGAGCCAATGTAGCGTTGAGAGCAGGTAAGCTCTTTGTTCTTGGGAGTGTTTCCCACTGTTTGTGTTCCACCATACTCCAAGGGAGTTATGGTTATTGTATATCATGATGCATGTATATTGAAATTGTGTGTTACTGTTTATGGAAATATGTATATGATGAGCTGAACACTGTGATAGTGTTGTTATGTGCTTGATTAGATTCTCTGCCCAGTAGAATTGAATGTAATAGTCTATATATATAAGTCCTGATGTGGGATGTGCCCATATGAATGGATGAAGCCTCCTCAGGCATATTTAGTAGGTCCTGATGTGGGATGTGCCCATGTAAATGGATGAAGCCTCCTCAGACATTGATTTATATCTGTATATGCTATGTACATGTGGTAATATGGTTGATAGCTGTGATGACTAGTTTGTAATGCTAATTTTGATATTATGTGCATGAAAGTAAACCAGGGGGAGGAAAGACCTCCAAGGACCCTCAATTTACTGAGATTGTTATCTCACCCCTGTTGGGGATTATGTTTTTGCATGTGATGCTCAGGGAGCAGTTGATAGATCCCAGGGCAAGAGGCTCGAGCAGGGATAGATTCTGAGAGAATCTTAGGCATAGATTGGAGAGCATGTTGGCTCTATTTTTGTTTTATGCCTATGTTTTTGTACCTAAGAGGAATATGCACAGTTTTGATATGTATACAGTGTATATTATGAGAATTCACTATATATAATGTACAGTAGATGTTGTTATTGACGTTTGATGACGTCATTTTGTTTACTGCTTCCATTTTAATTATCTATGATAATTGCTTCGCTTAACTACCATAAGTTAATGTTAATGAACCAGATGCATACGGGTCGTTACAGTGATGGTCATCTCTCCCTGTGTCATGTGGAAGGTATGGGTCGCTGGTCTCCACCGCTAAACTAGAGCACTAATAAGCGTAGCATCGATCTAAAACAAAATAACTAATCAATTCATATGTACAGTTATTAATTTTTTTTTACTTGTATCCTAGTTGCATACCTAAATCTGTCACATGCGTGCGACATGTAGAAACCCGACATTTCTTAACATATCACCAACGATGCCAGGTATATCATCGTGATGTGGCCCCCCCGTGTAACAACCTAATTCCTAAGTTGATTTTATTATTATTATTATTTTTA
>PYAF01003042.1:91770-110796 GCA_007407185.1 Glycine tomentella
AGTGCCTTTTAAATCAATTTCTTTTACTTAATTATTTAATCCAATGATTTTAAATGAATGAATGATGCATGACTCACACACACACACATGGATTATCAGATCATATACTTCCTTTTACATATGATCAAATTGATTCTTTAAGCTTCCCTTTAAGCATCTCCATTTGTGCATGTTTGAATGTCCAAAACCTTTGAGGCTTCATCTTCATTCTTGATACTTGACTTCACTAGAATCAACATTTTTAGCTTTGTAAATGTCTGATTTGTATTTGTATCCCAATTAAACAAGGAGCCCAAGCATAATGAATCCATGAGATGGGAAGCTATAGCTGCTTAATAGAGAATAAATAGCCTATAGAAACTTGTTAGGCCTAGGAAACTACGCAAGGCAGTAAGGTTGGGAGGAATGGGCCAATCCACACTGGCCTGTGTAACGACCTAATTTCTAAGTTGATTTTATTATTATTATTTTTACTTAAAATAAATTTATTTTTCCGGAAACGTGTATTAGTAAAAATTCTAAGTCATTAAAATTTACAAAATATGTAAAGACGAATACATTAGTCAATGTCTCTGATACAAAAGTTTACATAATACAAGTACACTACTTTCTCAAAATCCAGCTTATTACATAACTTCTTTTATATCTCTTCACTACTCCAAGGCCTCATGGAACCTGTTCATCATTTCCATCTAAAAAAAAACAGGAAATATATCTGTTGAGAAATAAATTTCTCAGTAGGTAAAGCTAAATCCCGTTCCTATTATTAGGTTAGTAAAATAATAAAAAAACTCAAACACATTCACAAGAAATATGCAAACTATATGAATGCATGAGATGAACTATCCCAGGGCAAATGGCTCCCACATATCGTACTGTATGTGGCCACGCTGAGCGTGGTCGCTGCTATAGTCTTACGCAAACATGCATGAATTTTGCCATATATCCTTGCCCATGGGTACTACATATCGTACTGTATGTAGCATCAGATTCTGTTTCCCAAAAGCCTCGTACTGGACTTGGAAACATGAATCCTCCTATCTTAACCACATCAATCATCCATGTGAAAAATCAAATGCATAAGCAAAACACAGATCATATCATCATATATATATATATCATAAGTATGGTTACACCACCATAGCTTATCCAATAAGCTTTTATAAGTATAGTTACACCACCATATCTTAATCAAGTAAGATTATTACCAAACTTATGCATAACTAGAGAATAACCTTAACTATAGAAAAATTATGTTAGTAGTCTAACTAATCATTCTCAATATAAATAATATCTAATTTCCTTTAAACCTTTACAAGCAAAGGTTCACACCTAGTATAATTAATCCTCAAAATCAAATTATTAATCCTCAAAATCAAATCATCAAGGATTTAAACCATTCAACTTCACACCATTCATCCTCTACTTCAAAAATTAAATCAAAAATATGTCCCTAAAAATATAAACAGATAGTCCAAGTATCATCAAAATCACCTCAAAAGATCATCAAATAGACTTCCATACTTCACTAATATCGATGGGTATAAATCATAACCTATCTTATGGCTTAATTCAACATATTCTCATCAAAGAATAACCTTCAAATAGCACGAAATTCAAGCCTAAATTCATAATTTAGCATGTAAATTAATCCAACTCATTGATTAACTAGAGATTTAACTTCACCTACCTCAAGGGAGTTTGATTCTTGATATCCTTCTAAATGCTCCTAGTTCCACGTGAGATTTCAAAGTAACAAGGCTTATGTTTTGCTTTTAGTCTACTTGAAAATGAAAGATGATAAGGATATAGAAGATGGAAGGATGAAAAACAAAGGATGAAAGGGATGCAGCACTTCTCCTTGGAGAAGGTTTTGGGTGGTGAAGGGTGATGGAAAGAGGTTGGGGAAACTTTGGGAGCTTTTGGGAGGCTTGGTTCTCCCATTTTCGTGCCTTGGGAGCTTTATATACTTGCTCAGCACCGCCTCCACTCGCCCAGGCGACCAAAAATAGCCTGCTCCACTCGCATGGGCGAGTAGCCCTTTTTCTGGAATTTTCTGTCGTAGTGAAAAATTAATTTCTAACGTTACATACATTATTTGAACAATCCCAACGGTCAAAAGTTATATATATGGGTTAGGAAGCTTGCTTTAAAATTTGAGAAAGATCCAACGGTTAAATCATCTATAATGATAATTTTACTAAAACAGGTTTTCGGGTTCAATTCAGAATCACTCCATTACACGCAATTCAAACAACCTCTCCATAACTTGACATCTTCTATACACCTAGGGATGGGAACATAAATTTTCTTCTTTTTATATCTTTTGATGCTTAAGAAAGCGTTATTCCACTTTTGGCTTTCTGTCATAAACTATTCCAATAGTCTGTTATTTAAGAGTATTCTTTATTACCATCATAAAAATATCTATTCAAAATATCTAAGGGTGTTTTTGTCTTTTCCAAAATATTCAAGGGCATTTATGTACATTTCTATTCTAAAATATCTTTCTAAAATATCTAAGGGCAGTTTGGTGATTTCTAAAATATCCAAGGGCGTTTTCGTCATTTTGACCTCAAGGGCATTTTTGTCATTTTCAAAAAATGTCCAAGGGCATTTTTGTAATTTTCATCTTAAGGGTTTTCTAGTAATTTCTACTTTATGGAAAGAGTGAGATAGTTATTATTATTTTATTTTTTTATTTTATTTTTTTTTAAACATACTTCTATCCAATTATCATCACATTTTTAAAATTTTGGGGATGTTACACCCCATGACTTTACCACGTCGAGTCTTCAACAGATGAGTTGTGTCCTTATTCCACACAGCTTGTGAAACGTGGGTCCACTGAGTGCGCCTACGCAAAACACCCCACTTATACGGGGTGGGGATAACATGTGTCGTTGGATCCATGGTCTTACCCTCATTATCGGATCCGGAACGCGAAGAATCACTCGAAGATGAATCGGCCATCTAGTTAATATAAATAAATTAAAATTTAACTTCGATTCACAAAACATTACAAATAATTATCCTATCGAATAATTACAAATAATTATCCTATTGAATAAATTTAACCATAAAACACCCCAAACACCAAGCATTCAACCATAAAACAAACTCCCTAAACCCTAAACACTCAAACAAACACCATAACCCCCAACCCATTAACCCTAAACACTAAACATTTAACCTAACCTAAACTACATCAACCCTAAAACCCTAAACCCTAACCCAAACACCCTAAACACAAAACAATGAACAGTAAAACAAATGCACTAAACCTTAATCCCTAATCCCAAAACCATAAACCATAAATCGTACACCCAGAACCTTAAACACTCAACCCCGTTAACTAAACACACAAAGCCCTAAACACTCAAACAAACACTGTAAACCAAACACTTTAAACACCAAACCAGTAACATAAACCCTTAACCCTAACCCAAACACCCTAAACACAAAACAATCAACCATAACACTCCCTAAACCCTAAACACTCAAATAAACACCATAACCCCAACACCGTTAACCCTAAATACTAAACATTTAACCTAACCTACACAACATCAACCCTAAAACCCATAACCCTAAACCATCAACCCTAAACACCATCAACACTCTACCCTGCACCCTTAACCATAAACCCTAAACACTAAAACATAAACACTAAACATTTAACCTAACATAAACACCAAACACTAAACCATAAACCCTAAATCCTTAACCATTAACCCTAACCCCTACACCCTACACCCTAAACACTAAACACTTAACCTAACCTAAACACCCTCAACATTACACCATAACCCCTAAACCTTCAACCCTAACCACCACGAACACTCAACCCTAACCCCTACACTCTAAACACTAAACACTACACCATAAACCCTAAACCCTCAACCCTAAACACCATCAACACTCAACCCTAAACCATTAACCCTAACCCCTACACCCTAAACAGTAAACACTTCACCTAACCCAAACACCCTCAACACTACACCATAAACCCTAAACCCTAAACCCTAAACACCATCAATACTCAACACTAAACCTTCAATCCTAAACACCGTCAACACTCAACCCTAAACCATCGAACCTAACCCCTAAACCCAACACCCTTATCCCTAAACTTTTACAACTAAACACTAAACATTTAACCTAACCTAAACACAATTAACACTAAATCATTAGCCCTAAACGCTAAACCATAAACCACAAACACTATACCCTTTAAACTAAACTAAACACCATTAACACTAAACCATCAACCCTAACCCATAAACCCTACACCCTTAACCCTAAACAATAAACACTAACCATTTGACCCTAAACCCTACACCCTAAACAATTTTCTACCATCCTAACATGTACATTGCTAACAATTTCATATGGCTCTAACAATTTTCTAATTCAATAATATAACATATTAAATAATATTCAAAATAATTAAATTCACTTACTTGTTGGTAGAGCTTCACTGCAAAAATAATCTACTCAAACTCCACAGAGAAAGGTAAAATTTTTTTAGAGAGAGAAGTTGAAATAGTACAAATAGTGAAAAGTAAATTTTTGGGCCAATTTATAGCACCGAAACATGCCTAGATTGGGCGTGTTTAAACACGCCTAAATCAGGCGTGTTCCATTGCCCCAGATTTCAAAATAGTTTTGAAACAGTCCTAGATTTTGAAATAGTTTTTTAATTTGTATTATTTTTTAAAATTTTCCATATTTCATAATTTGCCTAAATAAAGAGTAAATAGTTTATGTATAAATAGTGTAAAGGATTTTACATTCTTGTTTAATTATAAATTATTATTATTATTATATATATATATATTAAGTTTATTATTAGTTGATAGTGTAAAAAATATTATATGAATAGTGTTAGTAATTCGCTTTGGTTTTTGATGCATCACAGGGACACTTCTGAAGTAATAAAAAGGCAAACACAACACATTATGGTCTAGCCGCAGGCGTGTTCACAAATAACTTCGACACGGCCAATGAAATGATGTGAGGACTAAGGGCAGAACAATGTGGATTAATTGCTTCAAAAATGATATATAAGATAAAACATCAAACTAAACAAAAAAAAGTAAAATAAAAGATTAAATAAGTTATTTAACCTATAAAATATAATAATTTTTTTAATAAAAAGGATATTATAGTATTATAACATATAAAAAAAACTATATATCTTATTGTCCGGAAGCTTCACTTTATGTGCAAATAAAAGGGAGAGATATTGTAAGTAATCTTACCCTTGTACATGCAAAGAGAGTATTTCTGGATTCGAACTCATGACCAATAAGTCAACAAGACACAACTTTGTCGTTGTACTATAACACATATATATTTTTAAAAAAAGTAATGTGAACCACCAAACATATATTTTACATATGTATGAGAATATAAAAAATATTCTCAATAATTGATTAAATATTTTTTAAAAAAAAATAAGCAAGAATGTCATTTCCATATAATATATTTTTGAAAATAATATTTTCGAAATTTAATAAGATTTCATATGAAAAAATACCTCCTTATCTAAAAGAAAAACTAATTAACTTTATTTTATCCCTCCTCGATTGATGAAACAACTTAAAACTAAACACTTTTATGAAAAGAACTTGTATATTGTTTTCATACACTTATTTATAAACACTTATAGGAGGGGAAAAAGCAAGAACAATGAATTAAGTCTAATGTATAAACTAAAATTAAGATATATATTTAACTTTTACTTTTTCGTCCAAAAGTTAAGATACATATTGTTGGGTAAAACTCGAACCCTTAATTTCATTTGCGGAAGTGGAAAAATAAACGAGAGAAAGAGATAAAGAAGAATACACGTCTTTTAACGTGGGAAACCTTCTTCAACGTGAAGAAGTAAAACCCATGGGACACTTGTCCAGAATCAATCTTCCACTATAATAATAATGGTTACAATCAATTAATCTTCCCTAGCCTTTCACTAGAGACGCAATCAAACAATCACCAAGTATGGTGGAATTCACTCTCTACAAGGGGTTTCACTCAAAAACCTCTCAGAGATCTCTCAAAAATCTCAGCCCTATTTTCTGCACCTTCTGGTCTGCGCACTCTTCATTCTACCCCCTCCACCCATAAATAACGTATTTATAGAGGTGAAGTAGGTATAGGGATTCAACACCCTTTAATGGGCTTAGGTCAACATTTTGGGAAAGGAGTACAATTTAACAACCCTTTTCCAATACCTTGGGATTTGGGGCAAGCATTGAAAACGGAAATATCCAACAAATCTCCCCCTTCCGTCTTCAATGCGTCATGTCAGCAACTCGAAATCCTTTCTGATTCCAATAAGTCGGGATCATCACATCATAAACCGACTATTTTTTCAGCTTCAATGTGCCAAATTCATCAACTCGAAACCTTCACAGCAATCTTCAAATTTCCTTGCTGGTACCGGCTTCGTCAACATATCTGACCAGCTCTTATTGGTGTGGACTTTGCCAACTATGAGTTGTCCATCCTCCACCATATCTTTGATCTAGTGATACCTCACATCAGTATGCTTGGTATGAGAGTGATAGATCGAGTTCTTCACAAGATGAATTGCACTCTAATTGTCACACTTTAACTCGTATTTGTCTTGATCATGGCCGAGTTCCTCGAGAAACTTCTTCATCCACAACATCTCTTTGCATGCTTCAGTTGCGGCTATGTACTCGGCTTCAGTTGTCGAAAGTGTCACACACTTCTGCAATCTTGATTGCCACGAGATTGCTCCTCCAGCAAGCGTCATCAAATATCCAGTCATCGACTTTCTTGAGTCAGAATCTCCCCCTAAATCAGCATCCGAGTAGCCTTGCAACCTGGCTACACCTTCTCCAAATCGGAGGCATAAATTGGTTGTGCCTTGGAGGTACCTAAAGATCCACTTCACTGCTTCTCAGTGTTCTTTGCCTGGATTCGATAGAAATCGGCTCACCATTCCAACTGCGTACGCCAAGTCGGGTGCAGTGCAAACCATTGCATACATCAAGCTTCCGACAGCGGATTGGTACGAGATCTTCAACATCTCGTCTTTATCTTCATCAGACTTTGGACATTGCTTCTTTTTCAGCTTCATGTGTCTGGCTATAGGGGTGCTAATTGTCTTAGCTTTGTCCATGTTGAATCTCTTCAAGATCTTCTCAACATACTTCTCTTGACTCAGCCATAGTAGGTTCTTCTTTCTATCCCGAATTATCTTCATTCTGAGAATCATTCTTGCAGGGCTGAGATCCTTCATAGTGAAGGATGAGTTCAACTCCTTCTTCAAGGCGACAATCTTTTCTTTGATTTGCCATATAATCAACATGTCATCAACATATAACAGCAGGATCAGAAAATATTCAGTCTCATACCTCTTCACAAATACACAGTGGTCAGCTTCAATCTTCATGAACTTGTGATCAGTCATGAAGGATTCAAACTTATTGTACCACTGGCGAGGTGCTTGTTTTAAGCCATAGAGACTCTTCTTCAACAAGCATACCATGCCTTCGCATCCCGGAGCTTGGAACCCTTCAGGTTGCTCCATATATATCTCTTCCTCCAGCTCACCGTGAAGAAATCTCGTCTTCACGTCCACCTGTTCTACCTCTAGGTCCATTGAAGCCGCCATGGCTAACACAGTTCGGACCAAGGTCATCTTCACAACAGGAGAGAAGATCTCTTCAAAATCAATCCTTTTCTTCGGATTGTGACCATTCACTACAATCCGGGCTTTGTATCTCGGCTTCTGGCCGTTCTCTTCCTGTTTGATTTTATACACTCACTTGTTCAGAGCTTGTCCCTTTTGGGCAACTCGGTCAGCTCATAAGTTTGATTTTCATGCAGGGACTTCATCTCGTCCTGCATTGCCTTCTCCCATTCTTCTTTTTCTGAGCTCGTTATGGCCTCATCATAACTTAGAGGCACACCATCTTCAGCAATGGCAGTGTATTCATCATCTGGGTACCTTGTAGAAGTTCTTCTTTCTCTAGTAAGGTATCTCGACTGTTCTTCTTCATCAGCCTGAGTATCCAGTTCATCATCTTCATCCCGGTCCTCTTCATCAATTTGGACCTCAGTATCTCGGTCCTCATCAGCTTCTTGCTAGTCAACAATTTCTTCTGCATTTGACTCTCCCTTGTTTCAGCTTGATCAAGAGGGACAGGTTCGTCACGTCAGACAGCAACCCGGACATGGGGCTTCGAGATGTCATGAATGGTTTCATCTTCATGAAAAATCGCATCTCGACTTCTCACAATCTTCTTATTGATTGGATCCCAAAGTATGAAACCAAACTCGGTTTTTGGCGAACCGAGGTAAATACATTCCTTCATCTTCGCATCAAGGTTCGCCCTTTCATCTTTAGGAATATGCACGAAAGCTCGGCATCCAAACACCTTCAGGTGACTGTAAGTTGCTTTTCGACCGCTCTAGACTTCTTCAGGAATTTCTCCTTCTAGTGGTCATGATGGTGAGAGATTAATCAAATCAACAGCAATTCTAACTGCTTCTCCCCATAATGATTTCGACAATCCAACATTGGATAACATACTTTGGACCTTCTCTTCAATAGTTCGGTTCATTCTCTCAACAAGTCCATTCAACTTTGAGTCTTTGTGGGCGTCTTCTCAAGTCTGATCTCAACTTCTCTAGAATAAGCATCAAAGGGACCACGACACTCACCACCATTATCAGATTTGACCACCTTCAACTACTTGTCAGTTGCCCTTTCCACCATAGCATTGAATTCTTTGAAGGATTGGAACACCTGGTCTTTAGACTTCAACAGATAAACCCACACTTTGCGGGAATGGTCATCAATGAAAGAGACAAAATACTGAGTTCCACCAAGAGATCTCTCAGACGTGGAGCAAACATCAGTATAGACGAGGTCAAGAATGCACGTCTATCGTCTAGGTTGATCCGGTCTCACAAACGAAACTGGGTGCTGCTTTCCAGCTAGGCAGTGCGTGCAACTCTCCAGCACTTGGCCCTTCAACCTGGTCAATAGCTCTTTCTTCTCCAAAATCCGGAGTCCTTTCTCACTCATGTGGCCGAGGCGCTTGTGCCATAGCTCCAAGCTGGTCCATTATGGACAAAATTGGCTTCTCCGCCAGTTATCCTTCCTTTCATCACATACAAGGAGCATTCCTTCTTTCCCCAGGCCATCACCAAGCTTCCCTTGGCTAATTTCCATCTACATCCTTCAAAGTTGTTTACTAATCCGGCATCATCTAGCTTTCCCACCGAGATTAGATTTAATCGCATGTTAGGTACATGCCTCACATCTTTCAACGCAAGTCGGCACCCTACATTCGATGTCAGGATCACATCACCGACACCAACAATTTTGCTGGTCACCTGATTTTCCATCTTCACAGCCCCGAAGTCTCCACTTCTGTATGATGAGAAAAAACCTTTGTGAGGAGTCACATGAAAAGAGGCACCTGAGTCAACAATCCAGGCACAGTCATCAAAGGCAACATTCAAAAAATTATCTTCTCCGAGAAGAAATATCTCAGTTTTAGCGTTGGCAACCACCAATGTGGTGCTCTTGTCTTCTTTCTTCTTCAGCACAATCTGATCTCTCTTCACTGTACCACTCTGCTCATCTTTCTGCAGAGTCCAATAGTCAGTCTTCTTATGTCTGGGCTTCCCACAGTAAAAGCACTTCAGTTCAAATTTTGGCCTTGACCGATCTCATCTGTCATGACCCCAGCCCTTGCTACGACCCTGAAAGTCGGACTTACTTCTGTTCTCAGCAACGTTGGCCTCGGACGTGCTGATTTCACCTCGTTCTCTTCTCCTAGCTTCTTCATTCAGGAGGCTGTCAGTCACAACATCCATCTTCAGTTTCCCTTATGGAGCCGAATTAGTCAATGTCACTAACAGAGTATCCCAACTTTCTGGCAATGAACTCAACAACAGTAAAGCCTGCATCTCATCATCTATTTTCATCTCGGCTTTGGACAACTGATTCACAATACCTTTGTATTCCAGCTTGACAAGTCGACGAACCAAGTGTGCTTTGTTCTTGCGAGTCTTTTTTTGAATCATGGATTCCAACTTGTTCCACAACTCGTACGCGTTGGTGAACTTGGACACGTGCTCCAAGAGGCTTTTATCAATATATTTCCTTATCGTAACTACTGCCTTACTACTCAGGATCTCCCATTCCTTATCAGTTTTGCCGACTGGTCTCTCATCTAGGATAATGGGCTCGTGCAAATCTTTGCAATAGAGATGATCTTCCATTGTCGGCCTCCAGTAAGTAAAGTTGTCCGCGGTTAACTTGAACATATCCCCGTCATGGGTTATGCCACCAATGGTCTCCGTCTCGTCTCTCTTTCAGAACCCTTCAATCTGGGCTCTGATACCACTGTTGGGTAAAACTCGAACCCTTAATCACGTTTGCGGAAGCGGAAAAATAAACGAGAGAAAGAAATAGAGAAGAACACACAGTCTTTTAACGTAAGAAACCTTCTTCAACATGAATAAGTAAAACCCATGGGACACTGGTCCAGAATCAATCTTCCACTATAATAATAATGGTTACAATCAATCAATCTTCCCTAGCCTTTCACTAGAGACACAATCAAACAATCACCAAGTATGGTGGAATTCATTCTCTACAAGGGGTTTCACTCAAAAACCTCTCGGATATCTCTCAAAAATCTCAGCCCTCTTTTCTGCATCTTTTGATCTACGCACTCTTCAGTCTATCGCCTCCACCCATAAATAACGTATTTATAGAGATGAAGTAGGTTTAGGGATTCAGCACCCTTTAATGGGCTTAGGTCAACATTTTGGGAAAGGAGTCCAATTTAACAACCCTTTTCCAATACCTTGGGATTTGGGCCAAACATTGAAAACGGAAATATCCAACACATATAAGTTGATTTCAGCTAACGAAAAAGTTCAATACATTATACATTTTTTATAGGTATTAAAGGAGAAAAAATTGTTTCATAACTGTTTAATTAAACAATTTATACCTAAAGGGGTCTTTACCTCATTTGACTATGATTTTCTTTGCTTTTTTTTATCACATTACCAAGGTGTAGACTATAGTAGCATTAATAAATGTCCATCCATAAAACATTTTCATATAATAATTTGCTAAAATAATGATAGCAATACATTTTTTAATGTATTCCACTATTTTTATGACAAATTTGCATATAATTAGTTTTATGGTAATAAAGATAAAGTTTGTGGAAGATTTGACCCCTGGAGGCATGCACTTACCAAATTCAAGCTACGTACTCTGATAAGTGTTTCGAAAAGAAGCAACCTTCTCTATAACGAAAACATATTAATGACCCTAATAAAATAATTGGATGAACCAGTACTACAAAAGCGCCTTTCAAAGACGGTTCTACACCCCATACAAAGATGGTTGTACGACCGTCTTTGTATCGAGCGACGTCAAAGTAATCACTTTCAAAGATGGTAGCCTCACTTTCTAAGATGGTTCCTAGTAAAACCGTCTTAGAATATGGTCATTCTAAGACGGTTCTAAGAAGAATCGTCTTAGAAAGGATTCTTTTAAAATAAAATAAAAATTGAAAAAAATCATTTCTAAGACGGTTCTTAGGAAAACTATCTTAGAATGTCACATTCATAGACAACTTTTTACATTCTAAGATGGTTATAGGGTATAACCGTCTTAAAATGGGGCATTCAAAGACGGTCCTTAGCCTATAATCGTCTGTGAATGTGACATTCTAAGACGGTTTTCCAAATAACCGTCTTAGTATGTTTTTTTTAAATAAAAAATTAACGATATAATATTTAAAAATGCATCAATATATAGTGGCCTAATTAATTTATTTTAGTGATTACAACAAATCAGTGCCATCAATGCTTTGATTTTCTAAACTAAGGTAGAACTCATACAGCAACCATTATTTTTTAACTTTGGATCTGAAAAATTATATATGCCTAGACCTCCAATCTCTGAAGTTTTAACCTTTCTATGTCAAAGGTTGCAATCAAAATCAACTGACAATACTAATGAAGTGAATATCATATTCAAGTTTCTTACTTCAGCATACAAGTCAAGATGTCATATATTAAACACATAGACCGTACGTGTACATTTCCAGAAATACCTTGAATTGAATGCACCAATTTCAGAAGATAATATCGTGCCAAATTGGGTAAGACAAGTAAATGCTGGATCACTAACTAGGCAGATAGGGATGAAATTGCTTTTGCTTTGCTTTCTGCAGCGGCAGCTGCAAAATTCAACGCTATTCGTATGATGGCTCTTGCAGGTGGAAGCGGATTTGCGCTTTGAGATCTCAAAGGAGCTCATTTGAATCCCCTCTTAGGCTAAGTTCCCCTGCAAGACCCACCCGTCAAGAAGGGACAAAATTCGGCCTTAGTGATCCGATGGTGCTGAGTGGAAGGGTCGTCGCTCAACGGATAAAAGTTACTCTAGGGATAACAGGCTGATCTTCCCCAAGAGCTCACATCGATGGGAAGGTTTGGCACCTCGATTTTGGCTCTTCGCCACCTGGGGCTGTAGTATGTTCCAAGGGTAAGGCTATTCGCCCATTAAAGCGGTACGTGAACTGGGTTCAGAACATCGTGAGACAGTTCGGTCCATATCCGGTGTGGGGAAAAAATGGAGACGATTTACTAGATATCGCCATTTATTTTAGTTTTGGGGTTGGGTCGGATAGGACTTCTACCTACTCTGGATAATCATTAAGGTCAACAAAGATAGTACCTAAGTATATCATTTTCTTAGTTTTGTTCTTTAAGAGAATTCTTCAAGGCTGCCTCAAGTTCCAACTTCAGAGACTATGCTCCTTCCTATGCAGATTTCATGCAAGAACAAAAGAGAATAGAAGGAGTCTTACTTGTGCTCCAAAGTTTAGGCTGCTGTTATGCACTTTCGTGAATCATATCTGTCCATAAACACACAAGCCTTGTAATAAGAACACAATGGAAGGGTAGGAACAGAGAAGGAGAATTTTCATTTCAACAGAAATTCATGCATCACATTCATATATCCACAAGTACTAGATGAAATATATGCAAGTTGAATGCCATATGCAACAAAAACAGAAACAAGGTCACACTGGTTTGCTAGAATAAAATGTCTATAATGGGAATTATAATAGAATAATTGATCCAATACACGTTTCACATAAAAAAAAAATAAAGGACTACTCCACTCTATCCCTGCATGGTATACTAATCAGGTAGGAATAACATAAAAAAATGCTCAGAGCCAATATGCAAACAATGGTTGCAGTATAAGTGACCAACAATATGGGCAATGACAATGAAAGTGGTCATGGTGGCATGGATGAGGTAAGGATTTTTGGTTTAGCAGACTGATTATAACTTATAGTTACTACACCATAATATTTATCAAATGGGTGAGAAGGCTGCCATGTAGATTAGTTTAGCAAACTTATTCTAACGTATAGTTACTACAACAACTTTAAACAATTCAAACAACTTAACAACATAAAAAAAGGATTGAGCTACATTGAGGCTGATGAACTTCTACACATTAACTAGCAACTTAAACATGGACAGTGGGTAATGACAGTGAAGTAAGAAATAGTAACAAAAATCACAAACACATCCTTCACACATTACCATCTGGGCTGAGAAACAAAATATTGTGACTTATTTAACCACCCATTACAATATTAGGGAGGGAGTCACAGGAAAATTAACATGCTTCACTTCAATGAACTCAGATTCCACTGCAGAAGACGTCACAACATCAAGCTGGCCTTGGTCAGAAAATGCTATACATGAGAATTGCCCCCCCCCCTTCTCTCTTCTCTTTTTCCATTAATCCATCCATATATTCAACACCAAGTATTTTTTTTAATTGTTTTTCTTATTCAATCTCAATGATTTTTCACATCCAAAATCCTTTTTTCTTCTTCCTTATCACAATTTAGAAAAGCTCAGCCACATGTTATGCACCTCAAGCTAAGCAGTTGAGTAATTAGAATACCACCACGAATGTTATACCATGCACACTCAGCTCAATGGAAATAAGAGCAAAAGCACCAAGAATATTGTCAAAAATTAGTATATACGTGTGATCTTTGGTATACAACCCAAATCTCTTATTTGCTGCTTAATAACTTATAACTTTTTATGCCTACATTTGGGTTGTATATTTTCTGCCTAGACTTCTCCACCAATCTCTAAATTAATAATAATTAATTATCAAGAACAAAAGCAGAATAAATGATATACATTTGATCTTTGCAAGGGAGTTCACTAAGCCTAGTGATCTTAATTAGTTTTATTAATTAGATTTAGAAAAATTCTTACAATAATGAAGAGAGGTACAACAAAGACACTGATGTTGAAAACAAGGCAAATCCATCCTATGATAGCAAGACGCTTTGATCCCTTTGACAAGTACAGAGTTGATAGAAGCATGGCTCCAAACCCAAACACATTCAGTAAGAGAAGAAGCTTGATGGTTGTAAGTTGTGTGATCCCAGAAAAGAAAAGAAGATAATAAATATTACTATACATCAAAAGATTTAATTTCAGTATAATTAAATTAAAAGTTAACAAGAAAATAAATTAAGAATATAAAGGAGGGTTATATAATTAAGATAAATACCCTAGGCTTCCTTGGGGCATAAATTAGGAAGACTGCAAGGTAAATTGACTCCACAACAATACATATGATATTCAGCAGCACCAGTAAACCCCCATGCATTCAAAGGAGATCCAAAGTGAGGAAAAATACATATGTTGCACGCACATATCAGTCAATGCTACCACGTTCCTAGCACAAACAAATTTTGTTGCTTCATAAGAGGAACCAACCATGAATTTTTAGAGTAAAACAAACAAATTTACATTATAAAAATGAAAATAAGAATAAATTTCAAAGAAGTAAAATAAACTAGAAGTTTTGTAGGTGTGTTCAACATAAATCATATTATAAAACACATAACATAATTCCAAAGGGCTCTTGCATGAGGGGTAGTGTTAAATATAAAACTATTCTTGAGTTTTCATCTAATAGCTTAAGCTTTTAGAAGAATTGTTGGGCTATAGGGATATAGGTAGAAGTGAGGCTGGTGTCCACCACAACCACGGATAGTGGCATTGATGGAGTAACAGACAACAACTAGTTTGTGGCCAGTCAAGTAATTCCTGAATAGCCAGTTAAGCAAAACAAAGCTGACAACCAATATTGTGGCCAGATGTTCCTTCACTTATAGAAAACCAAATGACAGCATAACAAACCATGGTAGCTCATGGATGCTCTGGTAGCAAATGATTTGGTGGGTTTTGACAACCAAAGGCTGTTGAAGATTATAGTATGCCCAGCTGGTGGAGTTGATGCATAGACTTGTACAACAGCAGTGGTGTGGAGGAGATAAGAAAAAGAAATGTTGATAGAGGACTATCTAAGGATCATGATGATGGAGGTCCATTACAAGCCAAAGGTCTAGAAGGAGAGCTTGAAGCACTTCCTTTGGTGAGCTTTGAAGGACCCATGACAAGAGCTAGAACTCAAGCCCTTCAAGACCACATCAAAAATGCCTTATATCATGTGGACAAGCATGAAGAGACACACCAAATTCCATGAAAACACATAAAAAAAAGTCTTGTCTGTTGTAATAAACATTTGCTGTCAGTTTTAATCGATTAAATGTGTCTGTAATCGATTAAAATGCAAATGTTGTCTGTCTGTTTTTCTGTCTGTCTGTTTTAATCGGTTATTTCATTGTTATAATCAATTATTTGTCTGTTGTAATCGATTACGATGTTGTTGTAATCGATTACACAATGCAGAACACTTTATTTTAATCGATTACGCTTCGTTTTAATCGATTATTTTCATTTAAAATGGTACTGCAACTTTCTTTTTGTTGTTTTTTGTAATGAGCTTTGATATTTCCATAAATAGGCCTAAACCTACGTTTTTAGGGGTTTATTAGAGGTCTAGCCCTATAAATACTCAGACTTTGCTATTTTTGGTTAACTTTGATTAATGAAATTGAGCTTTTGCTTAAATTGAGAGCTTGGTCTCTTGTTGGTTCTTGATTGAGACCAAATTGATTCTTATCAAGGAAGCTTTCCTTTGTAGCGAATCCTCCTCCGACTTATCGTTCCGATTGGGGATCGTGGTGTCATTCTAAATCATTCCTTAATCTTCTCCATTTTTCTATTTGAATTTCAAACCCTAATTCATGGAGTCTTGAAGATTACAATCCGGAAACGATCCAAGCCAAGCATACATGTCTTGGTAGTCATCAAATGTGTCCCTATGAGAGCATGTGAGAGGTTGGTTTGACTTAAAATGTCACAAGAGAAGTGGGTGGCTGGAGATGGTGGGAAGAACACTCTGGGATACGAATTGAGTAACAAGCTTAGTGTTTAATAAATAAGGTAAAAGGGAAATCAATGCACACCACTATACCTATCTGTGATATGAGGAACAGTGATAAGTAAGTTTGAATAGCAAAGATAAACTCAGTTGTTCAAATTTGTTAAAATAATAGGAATACTCACAGTAATCAAGATGGGGGTGAATTGGTAAAAACCTTGGTATTTTAAAATTAATTCAAATCAGAGTTCAGGATCTTTATCACTTTCAAAACCAAGAAATCTATTTACTCAATCAAATAACTCAACCCAAGAAATCAATAGATCAAAATAAAACTTGTTGAACAACGAATATGAATCAAAGAATCAATGACCAACGAACAAGATGAGTAATAGAGAAATAGAATCAAAGACACAAGCAATTTATACTGGTTCACTTCACAACTGAAGCTACATCCAGTTTCTTCTAATCAACACTAGATTAGAGTTCCACTATTATAAATTTCTGTTCTTACAAGCTTTTACAAAAACCTCCCCTTTATCAACAATAGATAAATAATAGAAATCTAAAACCCTATTAGAATTCTAAGAAGCAAGAACCAGAGAACACTACTCTATTCTTGAGTTAGAGAACCCTTCTCTAAAACCATGCAAGAAGAACCCACTTTACAATAGCCAAATACAACAAGAATTCAGAACCAAATTTACACACAAAGATTAAGGAGAGACACAACCTGATGATCCAATGAATGTTATGCACATGGATTACCAAATCAGGTTGAGTAGCAAACTAAATCAGAACATGCTTTTCCTTAACCTTGAAAAGAATCTTGCTCAAGAATCATTCAAAGACCCATTGATGTTTTGAATGAAGCAAGAAGTAAAAACACTGAGAAAATCACTTAGAAATGCTTAGAAGGCTTGTGTATACTCAGAAATACGAAGTGGTCAAGTTCTCTTACAAGCCAAGCCTTCAATCTTATTTCTAATAGAATTTGTAACTAACTATAATCGATTAAACGTGCCTAATAATCGATTAAAATTCTTATGTAATTGATTAAATTATCACTTAATCGATTAAAATGTTAAAGAAACTTTTTGGGTTTCAGCAACGAGCAAAATAATCGATTAAACCAAGTTGTAATCGATTAAGACAGAAAGCTATGTTTCACAAAATGAACTGTGTAATCGATTACGAATTTTGGTAATCAATTAAATCAGAAAGTAGGCATTTTCTAAATGAACTATGTAATCGATTATCACAGCAAGGCTTAAAAAATCTTTTAACTATGTAATTGATTACACTAAGTAAGTAATCAATTAAAACCTTTAACAAAGTAGTTTATTTTCAATCAAAGGCCAAATAATCGATTAATCCGATAGGTAATCGATTAATTTGTTCATAAAGGTTTTTCCAGATTGAACGAAGAATAGAATAATTGATTATATCATTAAGTAATCCATTAAAACAGTAAGAAAAACATTTTTCCAAAAATCTTTTAATCAGATTCAAATCTTAACCAAAAAGATAAAACCTTTGATGATTTAATGAAAATCATTTAAGCTTAATAATGAATGAATAAATGCAATGCAAGGATCAATCAAATTGTCTTTCTCTTACACTTGAATCAATTACAAAACTTCAAGACACTTCAAGCATGTTGAAAGCTCAAAACCATTTCTTGAATCAAAGTCTTTCATTCTTCATGATGCTCCCCCTATATCCAACAACCTGCATCTCATATGCCAATGCACATTTCAGCACATATATCATCATGGCTAGGCCATAGAAGTTTTCTCCAAAGGATTTAATGTTTCTCATGCATCAAAATTTGCATAGTGATACAACCAAAATATACTGTAAATCCTATACAAAGTTCCAAAGAAAAAAGCTATCATAAACTAGTAGGAAAAAATGTCCAAGCTTGACTTGCGTCATCTCATTACAAAAAAATCAAGATTGAGACAAGTGAAAAGTTAATTTACTGAACAGAACATCATATAATTGATCATATGAACATAGAGAAAGAATAGTATATATGTTACTGAGTATTCAATGTATAAAGAATCTATTTACAAAAATAACTCACTGATATAAAAGCTAATGATTAGGAAAACATGATAAATTAGAGCAAAAAGGGAAACAAATACCTTAACTATTCCATATTAATTAGGAAGTAAATATGTCCATGAGATTTCAATAACTCTGAATTGATGTGAACAACACTATATGATGTTTGTTAGAATACTATATGCTATCAGTTATCTGAGAATATATAACCAAACATGATGGTTAATGTAACGCCCCCAATTTACTAATTAGGGTCATTACTAACCACACGTCACAATCAAGCATATAATCAATCAGAGTTTAAGCAGTTTGGAAGCATAAACTAGAAGTGACATCATCAAAGTCACTATCATAACACTGTACATCATAATATGGTGAATAGACATCAAAGTTTCATTGTACAATACAAAACTGTACAAATAACCCATCAGGGTATATCAAAGTACATAACCAAAATAAATGAGCAACATGCTCAAGTCCTCTATCCTAGTGTGTCCTTCAGTCGCTAATCCTGCACAGGCTTCTTGCCTTGGGACCTCTCGGCTGCTCTGGAAGAATCACCTGCAAAACATAGCCCCACACAAGGGGTGAGATAT
>PYAF01003042.1:118862-130735 GCA_007407185.1 Glycine tomentella
TGCATGCGCATTGAATTGGTTGTTACAGTTTTCTCACGATGATATGTATGCATGCTTCTATGCTTTGTATGGATGGTTATTTGTTGAATAGATCTTCTGGCCAGTTAGATAGATATAGACCTCCCTAGGGGTAGAGCATACCTCCTAGTTTGGTTTGCTTACATAAAGGGTGATGATGATCCCTTAAGACCAAGAGATAGGTGGTCCCGTCGCGGTTGAAACCTATTCTCGGAGGTGCCATATACGTGCATCCATGTGTAAAGGGGTAGCTCCCGATGGGATGGCACGGGTGTAAGTTCCGGTCTCACACCGGGGATTGTGAGTCCCAGATGCTGATGATGATGCATCTTGTGGCGGGCATAGTACCGCGGATATACATTAAAGCTAGATGATGACTATGTATTGTTGTGAGGGCCGGAAGGCCAGTGATTGTAATGCCTTTGATGATGTGTGTCATGGAAGTGAGCCAGGGGGGAGGAGAAACCTCCAAGAGTCCTGAGCCTACTGAGATGTGTATCTCACCCCGTGTGGGGATTATGTTTTTGCAGGTGATTCATCTGGAAGAGATGATGGGTCTCAAGGCGGGAGGCCCCAGTAGAAACAGTTCCTGTGCAGCTGCTTGACAACACTTTGAGAGCATGGAGGCTCCTTTGTTTTGTTTGATGTATTTTGTACCCCTGTGAGGAAAGATGTGTGTGTGTGCACACATGTTTTGGATTTGTTATGTATATGGACTTTATATGAATTGTATGCCCTCTTGTGAGGAAATGATCTGTGAGATCAGGGCGATGTGTGTCTATTCGTTTGTATAGACACTGTAAGTGTCTTGATGATGTATATGTGAATACCTGTGGTATTCTCCTGATATATCTGTATAGATATTGTTTATGCATCTGTCGTTACTTATGTTGTTTTGGATCAATGAGGTTGGCTGATGTTTATGATGAGTGTTGATGCGTACCATACATAATGAATCAAGAAATATGGTTTTGTAAACGCTTCCGCGAGTTTTAATTAAGGTTAATTACTGCGCTAACCTGATTAAGTAATTGTTAATACACCGGATGCATACGGGGTGTTACAATGACCATTCTCGACATGAGTTATGTAATTTCTAGTTGGTATAATGTTATATTGATCCACTTATCTAGGCTGCAAAGTTGGACATAGTGGGGTCAGTGAAAGCTTAAGTTCCTTTGATGTGGAAGGGCTTTCTCGGCAAGAGTGCCGTTATGGAGGTCTGTGGAAGTCATTCCAAGTGCTATGATGGGGAATAGATGGAGGAGGGCGTTGATTGGGTAAACTGGAAAGCTGAAAGGTGATGGCGTCCTTACAGGATGAATCTGTATAGGCCCTTCCCTCCTATTCATTCAAAGTGGGCATAAATGAGTACTCTTAGGTATACGCACTTGATGCCTACGAAATGAACAAAGCATACGACTCGTCTAAGGCAAACGAGGCACGCAAACTGAATATTAAGCTTTTTTATGGTTATGCCAACGATGTACGGACCAAAGCTACCATTCCAAATGCACAAAAGACAGGACCTCCGTCTCTTTGAGCTCGATTTTTCTGAATCAGTTGTTGAAGATATCGACGAGGTCCGGGTCACAATTTGTATCGATTAAACAAATTGTTGGAATTTCCAAAGTTATACATTCTCGAAGAGCCGTATATTATTTCCACTTAGGAGTCTCGCATCAACTGTGTCTTGTCTTATTACAATTGGATTTTCGATGGAAATCACTTTGTGCAAGTATATATTATCTACTAAAGACATCATTTACTTTTGTAAGCTAATATTGATTTATTTGCTAGGTTCATCTTTTGTATGATAATATATCTTTTTTTAAAGGATGATTGTTCCCTACCTTCTATTGTACCACAATGGAGAAAATACTACACATTTGAAGCTCGTTCATGACAAAAGCCTAGCATGAAACACATGCAAAGTTTCAATTCAATATAATTTCATTCATCTAGACTATCTTAATATGTAGTACACATCTCTATTAAATTTGATTTAATACATATGCTATTTCTATATGTCAAACTATTAAAAAAAACAAAAAAAAGTAAAATGATAGTATGATTCCCCTATATACTATACAACAAAATCATAATTTCATTTTTTGTTCTTAATTAACCCTCACTTGTATAGTGAAATCGTAATTTTGTTGTGTACTTTTTTCTCCACATCCAATTATACAACCAAAACATAATTTTGTGCATTTGTGAGATAAAAAAAAAAGTGTACAATGGAATCACGATTTTATTATATAATATTTTTTACACCTAACTAATACAACAAAAACGTATTTCCATTTTACATTATAGAGAAGGGTATCTTTAAAATTTAAAAATGTTGATAAGCACCTATAACAATGATAGGGCAATAATAACCCTAAATATAATCACACCCAAATTCCTAAGGAGTTTAACTTTCTACACTAGCGCTTTTTCTAATACACCCAACATATTTTTTTATTTTCAATTTTACCCTCATAGGGATCGGCAATCCGTAAGAGTCATATGGATTGACAATCCATATGAGTCATACGGATTACCGATCCGTATGACTCATATGGATTGCCAATCCATATGACATGACTTTTACGGATCAACAATCCGTAGGATTCATATGGATTGTCAATCCATATGACTCATACGGATTGTTGATCCGTAAGAGTCATATGGATTGACAATCCATATGAGTCATACGGATCAGCAATCCGTAAGAGTCATATGGATTGCCAATCCATATGACTCATACGGATTGCTGATCCGTATGACTCATGGATTGACAATCCATATGAGTCTTACGGATTGTCAATCCGTATAAGGCATATGGATTGACAATCCATATGACTCATACTGATCGGCAATCTGAGTAGCATATAGATTGACAATCCATATGACTCATACTGATCGGCAATCTGTATGACTCATACGGATCAGCAATCCGTATGACTCATATAGATCGACGATTTATAAGAATTGAATGGTGTATATCAGTATGCAACTTACGAATTTTGAGAAGGACAAAATCGATATTATACTGTGCATGCTGGTGTAGAAAGTTAAACTCATTCCTAAGATAATTGGCTCAATATAGTTCAATATTCCAAGGCCCAAAAGGACATAAGCATTCGAGAGTCGAGAGTCATCCATTAAAACCGCGCACTGAGAGTGAGAACGTTACTTCCTTCAAAAGCAGCAACAGCAGATTATTCTTTGTTTCTCTTCGTTCTTCCACAGCCGGTAAGTACTGTTTTCTCTCTCATTGTTTGAATTCTTCTCTATTTGTTTTGATGGCACTGCCACACCGTATCATTAACCTCTACCAAACCTAATTTCGCCCCTTCTCTTTATGAATGAATTCATTAAATATACGAACTTAGGGTTTTGAAATAACTGCAGATTCAGCTTTGTCCATGGCCACCGAACCAAAAGCAGTCGCAGAGGACGTCAAGATCGATCTCTTCGAAGACGATGACGAATTTGAAGAGTTTGAAATCAACGAAGGTAAATCTCGTCCTTTCCGCTCGCAAATCTCGTTGCCTCTGTTTCAATTTTTGTTTTGTTTATTTTTCGCAATTTTTTAAACATGTTTTATCTTTCGGGATTTAGATTGGCGGACGGTATGTCTTAGGACGGAGTGGAGAAAAGCTATAAGTCTGATGGAGGGTTAAACCCTTTAGTAGTTCTACGTTCCAGTTGTTCCCTGTTTTAATTCTTTTTTTCTTCTTTTCTCTTCTCCTCTCACCATTCTTTTATTTTAACTATGTTTCTCTCTTTTGTTTTATTTTCGATTTATCATTGGGTTCATCTACCACCGACCCCAATTAATTTGGGTTAAAGGTGCTGTTGATGTGATGATGATATGATGATGATATGTTTTATCTTTCGGGATTTAGATTGGCGGACGGTATGTCTTAGGACGGAGTGGAGAAAAGCTATAAGTCTGATGGAGGGTTAAACCCTTTAGTAGTTCTACGTTCCAGTTGTTCCCTGTTTTAATTCTTTTTTTCTTCTTTTCTCTTCTCCTCTCACCATTCTTTTATTTTAACTATGTTTCTCTCTTTTGTTTTATTTTCGATTTATCATTGGGTTCATCTACCACCGACCCCAATTAATTTGGGTTAAAGGTGCTGTTGATGTGATGATGATATGATGATGATATGTTTTATCTTTCGAATCGACATCTGTTTATTTTTCCCAATTTCTTTGCCTCTAACAAACCGAACTTTTAATCGGACCAGTAATTATAATCCGGTTTCGTTTGAACACTGCTTCAAATCTAAAATTTGATGCTAATACCAAATTTGAAATAATCAAGTGGAATTAGCTGATGAGTGAAGTCCCATAAATGGCTTTTTATATCATATTTCTAACATACACTACCACGGATTTGAACTCAGAGCATTAGGGTTTCACTTTAATTGTTGATTTCTTTTTCTTCTCTATTTATTCTGCTACCTATGTTCTGTTTTACTGTTAAAGATGCTTATGTTATGGGTAAGATTGGAGCCAATCAACCAGATAATACAAACTATATGTTTAATAAATAATTGATTATTCAACAGTAAGTCTAGCTGATTCTTTTTACTGAAATTTAATTATTGGTTATTTGTTTCTGATCCTTAGACACATAAGATAATAAACATAGTGGACCTAATACATGTTGTATGCAGTTCCTAATAGTTAATAGTTTGTGCTACTGTATTGTTTTTTAACTGTATTATTGTTGGTAGTAGTCCTTACTCCTTAGTATAAATTTCATTGTACCATTAAAATTGAAGAAAAAGGAATTTTCGAGTGAAGTTTGTGTTCTGTCATGTCCTTTTCCGGTGTTGCACACGTCTGTGGCTCATTTCACTCTATTCTAACTTCAAAGTTTTAACTTTGAATGAAATGTATAGTTAAAAATGACCTTCTGGCCTAGATTTTAAATTTTGAATCACCAAGGCTTTATTAATGGACAATGAATGGCCATTTATGCATTTACTTTTTAAGATCAATATATTTGACATGAATGCTTGTTTTGCTTTCTATGGATGGATCTACTCTACACTAAGTGTGTGTTGGTATAGTGGTCTTAGCGGGGAGATTGTATTTCAAAAGGCTGGCTGTGTCATCAAAACTCCTAAATTTGGGCAGTTTTCCTCTTAATAACAAGTTTACAAAGGCACTTCAGGGACTGCACCCTGTAAGCCACCTACGTCATGTCCTATTTCATTTATAAAATGCACCATACATGTTTTAAAAGTTAAAACTCATGTTAAGCATATTCCATCCTGCTTTAAAATGTCTACTATACACTACCTTAGTACATCTAGACAAGGCATTATTCTGTCATTAGTTAACTCATACTGTTCATCCTGTTTCTCATTCGTAACAAACACTTTAGTTTGTAGATATTAGGACTTATTTGATCGCTTGAATTATTTTATTTTCATTATTTTTTATTGTTTCTAGTGATGGTATTTGAAAATTCTTCAGGTATTAGAGAATGCTTATTCCACTTGATTTGTTTCGGGTCTTGGTGTCATTCTAATGTTTCTTATTTTTGTTGCACTTCATTGTTTTACAACTTTCAGAGTGGGATGACAAGGAGGAAGGGAAAGAAGTGACTCAACAGTGGGAGGATGATTGGGATGATGATGACGTTAGTGATGATTTCTCTCTTCAGTTGAGAAGGGAGTTGGAGAGCAACACCGAGAAGAACTAAACCACCTGCTAGTTATTGTTGCTTGATATGGCATGCGTTATGACTTCGGTGTTTGAGCTCTTAGAAGGAGATGAAAAATATGCCTTGTTAGGAAGGAAATGTAAGAACATAGGGACATGACTTTTCTGTTCTTTCCTGAATATATGCTTTTGAAGTTATTGAGTGCTTGTACTTTAATTAAATTCTGCATTATTAGGTGCTGTCTGGCTTTAAAATTTGACTTACAATCTCGAATTATTTGTTCTTATTTTCATTTTGGGGTTGGGTGGGCCTGCTTTTCTATGAACCAGTCTAGAGAATAGTGCAGTTGAGTTGCATTTCTCCATTTTCTACCTGCCCCCTGGTTCCAAATAGGAATTTCCCAACTGAAGAATCAACGTAAAGCCTGAAAAGAAATTGACTAATCTAGGAAGCATTTGGCAGATAATTAAATACTTATCTGTTAATTTAGATTTTTTTTAAAGGAAGGTATATTTCATTTAAATAACCCTAAGTTTGACGTTTGTTTATTGGATAAAAAATTTATCTGTTCTATTGAGTTTTAGTTTTCATTTTTTAATCTCAACCAAACTATAAAGAACTTGTATTATTGTGTATGGTTTTAATTAAATTATTTAGGCCAATTTGTCATGGACATAGGACATGGAAAGAAAAATGAGTGAAATTTAATTTGAGTTTAAGAAGTCTTTGATAAAGTGGATTGGATTGCATCAAACGAACTGATAAGAATCCATTGATAGATCACCAGCTTCTCCTTCGTATACCCTCTATTGTATATTCCTCTCATTTTGGCATCCAATCCCTTTTTCTCACCATGCAGTGTTTCTTCATACAGCATGGGTTCTTTTTGCAAAACACCTAAAATGCCTTATTTTGTATAGGGATTAATTAGCAAATTTTCTATGCTTGTCAGTATAGCCGGTATTATAAGTTACGTCCAATTCATCCTCATCGTTTATATAAAATATCACTAGTATTATGTTTCATGTTTCTTCTTTTTTTTATTTTTTATTTTATAACATTTCATGTTTTATTTTTAATGGACATGATGCACCAAATTTTACAAAGTCCATCTTAGACGCCCCCTTGAAAAGATTCTTCTAGACCCCTTTCATGATTTTCTCCATTATCTTCATTTATTAGTTGCTGACTCTTCTCATGTTAATTAATTTGATTTTCCCTTGTTTTGTTGATTTAATGCAGGTGAAGAATATTTTTCTTTTTATCTTTTAGACGTACTTCTAAATTCTGATGCTTTATTTGTGACTTCTTTAATCCTCATCTCCTTTATGTGACCTTTCTTCAAGTTCTGTTGCTGGGAATAGTGGCAGATCTATGTTAAAAAAACATGGATAAAGATAATTTTCTTATGTATGATACCTTTAATAACTTTAAATATATATTATAATCCCTCAACATATTTGGTCAAGATATTTTCCATCTTGATTCTTAATAGTATGTAATCATAACTTTGAAAAAAGAAAAAGAAAACTCATGAAGGAAGATTATTTCACTCTAAGAATGTTATAGCATTAGACGAAACGTTTACAATACTGTGAAGCAATTAAAGTATTAAAACAATCCAAAAAAAAAAGTTCATAAATATGGAACTTACAATTGGGTCCTTTAATTAATAGCAAACCAATCAATTTAAGAAAAAACCAATTAGCTAGATTCAGATGACTTTCTTCTTCGAAGCTAGATCAAACCCATAATTAGATCTAAATACAACAATATTATAAATTATTCCCCTTAAAAACATAATTAGTAAATCACGTATTTAATTTTTTTAAATAAATTTAAAAAGTTATTAGATGTTAGAATAAGAAAATAAATGGAAGATACTCTTACTTTTTTTAAAAGTGTTGTTTCAAACTACATTTTTATGAAAATTTCAAAGTTAAAATTTATTGATAATACTTTTTAAAAAGTTATATATATATATAGTTTAATACGTCATAGATATAAGATAATGATTTAAGTTAGGATATTGTATATTTTTACTGAATAGTTGCAAAAGAGCGTTTTATGTCTATATACAATTGACTAAGACAAAGACAAGTCCCCAGATAATGATTTATCCCTGTATAAGAATATTGACAGGATGGCGAATAGTCTAAGGAATAGGAAATTGTAATTTTCTACGGAATATTTTCGAAGAGCATTATTTATTATATCTATATACAGTTAGCTAAAGATAAGATAATGGTTTATCTACGTTATTAGCATATGGGGGAATGGCGAAAATTATCAAGATAGTGTACAAGTACCAAACCACATCATAGTTAATGCTGTCCAAAATACAATAAAGCCAACCCCAGACAGGCAATGGTACTTGTGTCCATTCGATAAGATAGGACGAAAAAGACAGAGAAACATTCACTATTTTGTTTTGGTAGTGGTGTTCACCACTCCTTCGGCTGAAAATCTGTCCACGATACCCAGCTGTCTGGAAGGATAAAGCATTTCACACATACCAACAAGAAAACAAAAAATAATACTGGTAGTTGATCCATTGCATAATTTGAATTAAATTGACCCTAGAACTGAAATTATTGTGTTAATCTAATAAGAATAATTAGAGTTAAATATATGAAACATAGAAAACATGTGTGTGTGAGAACAATATTTAGATGAGATGGTTAATTGAATAAGAATGATCTTATACACTTTGAGAAACAGCACTTTGTTCCCTCACAACTGGTGAATGAACCCATGTTCTACAAATGGGACAAATGGGTGTCTGCAGTATCCACAAGTCTATACACTGCACATGGAAGCTGTGGCTGCAATTGGGCAATAACCTGCACACATCACCAACCTTGAAACTCTCCAAGCAAACAGCACAATCCACGAGGCCACAACACCCTTTATTCTCTTTTGGCTCTTCATAAGGAAAGCAAGGAAGGTTTTTCAGGTCACCAACGTTGTCGCCGCCAAACATTCTCTTCATGGCATGCGCACTGATGCTGCGATGAGTACCTTCTTCTTCTTCGTTGTTGTCCCCTGTGAAGGCCCTCCCCGCGACGCAGACATGGATGACCACCAAAATTGCTATCCCCACAAAGAGTATGATCAAGGAAATCACAATTTCCATCACAGTAATCTGGTTCTGACCTAATTTTCACTCACTGGTACGTATCCAACCTTGGTTTTCTTTTGAAGTTGAAAGTGTCTGATTCCTCAAAGGGGACAAATTAGAACACAGTTCAAAAACCACCGACTAAAGCAACGGTAAGCTACATGGTTGCTTTCATCATAACGCAAATATTATATATATATATATAATAATGATTTTAATCCATTTATATCTCTGAAAATTTATCATATTTTTTAAAGTTATAAAAAAACCAACTATATTAAGGAGTGGAGTATGTATTTTTAAGTGTTGAGGACCCATTTCATAATATGAATGTATATGGGCTTTGATCATGTTTGATCAAAAGAATAAAAACTAAAATCACCACTACTACACAAGCCATTTTTAACGTCGTGCCATCTAAGTCAGTTGTAAGAAAACCGACGTTGTATGTAGGCCAGTGACAATTTTGTAAATAATAGAATTGATTTCGCTATTCGACGTCGGTTTTTTGTTGACCGTCGTTGTAGATGCATTTTCAAAGTTTTTTTTTTAAAAAAATATAATTATTTAGCCATATAACGTCGGTTTTTTAAAATGACCGTCGTTGTTTTGAGACTTTTCAAAGTCGGTTTTGTTAACAACCGACTTTGATTCTATTTAAAAAATTTTAAAAGGCAAACTAATCCCACCCTGGTCCCCTTTGTATGCGCGTGTTCTCTCTCTCGTTCATGTAGCTTCTCAGTTCCTCCCACCCAAGCCTCCCCCTCTTCCAACTTCGCCACCTCCCTCCGTTCTCCTCCCCTTATGTGTCGTCACGGCGGCTTCTCACTATCTTCTTTCCCTTTATCTTCGTCACTGCTGCTCTCCCGCTGTTAGGGTTTTCGTCTCCGTCGTTGTGGTCGCTTTGCTCGCGGTGCTGCGCAATTGGGCGGTCGTAGACGTTTCCGTACATGCTCCACTGGTTTCCTTTGTTGGTTTCTGGGCGTCGTTGGCTTCGGAGGAGTGGTGGGAAAGGAGAGGTGGGTTATAATAATCATGTTATCTACTTAGGTTTACCAGAACTTTTTTTTCATTTAACTTCTGTAAAAGCTAAGGTCCATGTGTTTATGAATATGCCTGAAAGAGAATTTGCCCTTTTTGTCTGGCCTTTTTTGTGTTTATGTGGCTGTTTCAGGGGAAATGGAGCTAGTGTTATCCGCATTGTTCCATATGCAGCCTTGCATTTTATGGCATATGAACGTTTCAAAAGTTGGATCTTGAATAATTATCCTGCGTTAGGTATAGGTCCTTTTATTGATCTTTTAGCAGGCTCTGCTGCAGGAGGAACTTCAGTTTTATGTACCTACCCCTTGGATGTTGCTCGTACCAAACTTGCTTACCAGGTAGGGATTTGATTTGAACATATTTGAATCTTTGAAATAGACTAAGTATTGAGAATCCCTTATTATCCATTTCATTATTTCTCTTTTTTCATTTAATCAAAGTTAAATTAAAGTTTAAGTTTGTAATACCAGGAAAAAGAATAGCGATTTACATCTACCAATTTCAAAAGAGAGACTAAGAAAACTTTTCTGGCATTCATAGAATGCTTCAGCATGGTATATAGATTCCAATACACATGGTCCATTGGGATGGCAATTTTTAAATTTAGAATTGGTTAAAAGAGGTTTAACAGGTGTAGTCCCTAATGGTCCATGATAATTCCTAGGTAATATAGGAAAGTATGAATGCCAATGCTTTTTTGTTGAAATCAAATTTGGATGGAATAAACACAATTAAAGTTGATAAGATTAGCTTAATAAGTCCATTATGATGCGTCTTTCTTGTGGAGCTCTAGCTGGACTGTTTGGGCAGACATTAACATACCCTTTAAATGTTGTCAAGAGACAGATGTAGGTATTTATGGAGAAGATTGGATTGTAAGCAGTGACATTTATTAATTAAATTTTCATATAACCTGTAATTCATATATGAATGATTTAGATTTTATTCTATTTTTTGGGGTCTATCTCACCCCCTTCGTATAGAGTAACCCTGCTTATTCTGGTTTCAGATGTTAAGAGGACGCCCTAGGAAGCTGGGTTTAGGTATGTACCTTATACTTGTACTAAATGAGTTTGATAAACTAGCCTTTGATGCAATTAATTTGCTGGAACTGCTTATATTTATGGCATGAAGCATGCATCTGGAAATTTTGTTGTCATCATGGATGCTGATCTATCACACCATGTAAGTTATGCTATTCACATGTAGAGGATAGTTTGAATTTATGAAGAATGATTAAGAGCCTGTTTGTTTTACAATACAATTGCGATTCTCCACACTTTCCCGTCCAAAATATTTGCCAAGCTTCATTTGGTAAAGAAAGGTTCTAGTGATATCTTTCTTGTTTTCTCGTTACCTGCTGCAATTTGATCCTTCCCTTTCACATTTCAGAAAGCAGTCGGAGACTAGTGCTGATATAGTTACAGGGACTCGTTATGTTAAAGGTGGTGGTGTGTATGGATGGAATCTTATGCGTAAGCTAACTAGCAGTGGCCTTGGTGTTAATGGTGGTGGTGGTGGTTATCGATCCTCTTCGAGTAGGAATGACTCTGGTATCAGTGGCCTTGGTCCTCGCCAATGTGGTAGCAGATCGAAATACATCTTGGCAAGAACAGGGAAACTGAGGAACTTCACTTGAATGCAGTATCTAAGGTTACCTTGCCCTCTCCTTCATTTATACCATACAAGCTTTCTGTTGACAATGATGACATATCAAGAATGTAACATTGAATCATTGACTAGGTTTAAATTTTGCGGATAAAAAGTATGACTTATTCTCTGTAGAGGGAACAATGGAGAATTGCGGATTGGAGTGAGGCGTATTGCTCCTGTGCAGAGCAGCATGCCATCATCTGTGATTTCTAGTCAGAGCATGCACCTAGGAGTTCTTGCAACTGCATCTCATGCTGTAGCAACTCAGACTCTTTTTTTGTTGTATATTATAAGCCAAGGTAGACTTCTAATTGTTGCAAAAATAACTAGGAAGTAGAAACTCAGATGTTACTATATATATAT
>PYAF01003042.1:130835-154705 GCA_007407185.1 Glycine tomentella
TGGAAGAACAATGACGAGGATTTTTTATGATGGACTAGTCCTACTACCAAAAGCATTTAATGCTTTAGAAAGATAAGTCATATATCCCAATGATTTATACATCAACCACATAAATAATTATGTTTTTACGTACATTAACTAAGTGTGAAATGATTTTTAATTCATTTTAAATTTTGTAAATATAACTTTCATTATATTATAAACACTTTTAATCAAATGATAGATTTTAGAATGAATTTATTTAGTGAAACGTTATTAAAGCTAACTAAGAGTGATTTGATTTGCATATATATTAGTGTAAGATGCTCACTTCTCAAAAGTTATTAAGGTAAAATTTGCAATTCTTTTTTAAAAAAAATGGAGTAAAATATGCAAAATTAATTTTCTATAATATTGTTTTACTTTTTTATTTATATTTTTACTTGATAATAATTAAAAAAAATTGTTTCTTGAATTATATGGTGAAGAAATAGGTGCATTTCACTATTTTGTTAATTAATGGAAAATCGAAAATAAAAAGTGTTTAAAAAAAAAAAGGTTCAACGAAGTTGGTTATTATAAAAAACTTGACTTTGTATGGAACCCTTCTAAGTCGGTTATTAAAATAACCGACTTTGTAACCTACCTTCAAAGTCAGTTATTTAAAAAATCCGACTTTGTATGGAAGCCTTCTAAGTCAGTTCTTCAAATAACCGACTTTGTAACCTGTCATTCAAAGTCAGTTATTTTAAAAACCCGACTTTGTATGTAAGTTTTCTAAGTCGGTTTTTGTAATAACCGACTTTGTATGTAACCTTTCTAAGTCATACCTTGCTTGCTTCGTGCCCTTGGTTTACTTCACTGGGGCTCTCTTCCCTTCTTCTGCTTTGGTTCAGGAAAGCCCGGCCAGAACCACACGTGCAAGTTTCCCTGCATGTGGCTCGTCCGTGATAACTTATTCGGATTTGCGCGAACTAGCGGACCGATCACTAAGTGGGGATGCTCCCTCCAGCATGAGCGAACCTTTTCGAAACTAGTTAGGAATAGGCGTCACTATCCCAGCCCTGTTCCATTTCGTAAGCGAGTGTTCAGTGTGAAGTACTTCCATTCGCCCCTCCTCCAATTGCGGACTCCTTAAGAAATCCGTCGGACAGGCGGATTCACACCTCTTACAACCAACACAGTCTTCTGTTCTTGGGGCAGAAGCAATTTGTTTAGCTTTACATCCGTTTTTTAAAATAACCGACTTAGAATGTTCGGATTTAAAAAAATAGAAAATAAAAAAATATATATTCGAAGTCGGTTTTTTAAAAACCGACGTTATTAGCCTTGCATATTTTACGACGTTCGAAACAAGGTCGGTTTCAAAACCGACTTTGAATGGCGAAAATAACCGACTTAGATTGCTATTGCTGTAGTAGTGCACACACTAATACTATATTCTCTTACAACTTTTTCTATTATGTTATAAAGAAGATATTAAATTTAAATAAGTATATTTGTTATCTTAAAAAACTAATCAATATTTATATGCGAAAGAAGTAAGAAAATTAATGAGAAGATTTACAAATACTTAAAAGAAAATACCAGAAAACTAAAAAGTTATCTTATCCTTTTGTGGACAGATTACAACATGAACTAGTGTCATGATCCTGTCAAGACCCAATTCAACAGGTATTGAAGTTCACTAAAATCCAAAACAGATCTAGATAAGATGATAATAGTAATGACTAAGTATAGGATTTGTAATTTAATTGCAACATTTATAGTTTTAATTAGTGTTGGACTTTTGCTCTTAAGAGTCTTACTTCGGTCACAGTATATTTCAACAAATAATAATAATAATAATAATAATAATAATAATAATAATAATAATAATAATAAACCGAAAGCCAAAACATGTTACTATTTGCTTTTATGATTGAGTGATTTTATCAGTGGCTAATATGACATATAGGAGTATGTAAAATAGTAGTGGGTAATTTGAGTGAGTGATTTTAAGAGCAGTTTAAGGATAAAGTAATTAATCTAAACAAAATATGTAAATCAAACACATATTTTTTAATTATTATTATTGATATATTACTGAAACTAATTAATAATATTTATGAAATCTAATATATTTATTAAATTTAATAAATATAATATATTGATAATGTTCGATGTATGAAATGCTATTAGAAGCTTTTTTAAAAAAAATAAATGTAAAAATTAACTTGACAACATCTCTCAATTTCAAAAAGACAAAAATAACTATTTACTTATTGAATCTCATTAAAGTTCAATACAAAATTGCATTAGATAATAGTAATGACAAATATAAAATCTGTAATATAATTGCAGCATTATTCATTTGTATCAATCAAAGGAAAGAAAATAGATAGTAAAAAAAAATAAGGAATAAGGAAAAGGACACATTTTTTTTATTAAGAAAGAGAGGAAAATTAATATCCAGAAACAACAAAATATTTATCTTTCTATTTTTCTTAAATTCAAATTTAAAATTTTCCCTCATCTCTCTTTTTTTATTTCTTTTTATGTTGTACCAAACAATTAGTTTTAGAATTGTGGTTTGTCTTTACTCCACTCAAAAAGTTTTTTTTCATCAAATTGATTTAATCCAATCTATAAACACTTCTGTTATGTACTTTTGGTATTTTATAAGAATTTTAGTTTCCATCATATGAAACTTTGTCAAACATTAGCACTATTCTAAATTTATTTTTTCTTCTCTACTCTTCTACATCTACGATTCGTTTGGCTTTAGAAATCAAGAAATAGTCGAGGGATGAGGATGAAATGTGATGATGAGGCACGTTGCATAGAATAATGTTTGGTGAGCACAAGGTTAGTCCTATCTGCGTTATTAAAGTCTAGCTAATTTCTTATGACCTTAATTATATACATAATATATGGACTTCAATTATTACTAACCAAACTTTTAGAAGTTTAAGATGACTATCAAAGTAGAGAAAACAGAATGAGATATGAACTGAAATATTATTTGAGAAAATGAAGTTAAGGTGAATTGGTTACGAGAGAGAGGTATATATAAATTTCTTGAACAGAAAGTAACTAACTAATAGAAAACTACTAACTAACTACCTACTTGCTGTTAGCAAAAGCTAACAGATTAACTAACTACCTAGGTGTTGTTAGTAATAGCTAATAGACTTTAACACATAGAAATACGACTATTTTTACAGATTTAAATACATATTCTAATATCCCCTCAAACTCAAGGGGAAGAGTTTTAAGGAGAAACACTCTTCACATTGAGTTTGCTCCTAAGAAACTCAAATCGTGCTAAGGATAGAGGCTTGGTCAGCACATCAGTCCATTGATCCAAAGTTGGAATGTGCACAACTGAAAATTGTTTGGCTAGAAGTTTTTCCCTGACAAAGAATACATTAATTTCCATATGCTTCGTGCGGCTACGAAAAATAGGATTATGAGCAATGGACACAACACTTTGATTAAGAAACTTGTAACTCTATTATAAGGGCATGAATCCAAGTAAGTTCTGTGGAGGTTTGAGCTAAGCTTCGATAGTCAACTTCAATACTAGATCTAGCTAAGACTTTTTGCTTGCGAGACCACCAAGAAATTAAATTTGGGCCAAGAAATAAAGCAGATCCAGAAGTGGAATGTTTGTCATTCACATCAAATGCTCAATCAGTATTGCAGAAAGCATGAAGAACCAATGGCTGAGTGATGCAAGTAGACTAAAAAAAAAGCCCATGAAATATAGTGCCTTAAGGTACCTTAAAATCCTCTTAACCACTCCCCAATGAGAGTCAAGAGGGACAACCATAAATTGACAAACTTTGTTGACAGCAAAGCTAATTTCTAGTCTAGTAAGAGTAGCATACTACAATGCACCCACTACTGACCTGAACAGAGTAGGATCATGAAAATTATCAGCACCATGTCTGGACAGCTTGCAATTACAGACCATATGAGAAGAAATAGAGTGAGCTTCAGCCATGTGAGTTTTGTGCCACAAATCATGGATATACTTACTTTGAGTCATGATAATAGAGTTATTGGGTAGGTACTTGACCTCAAGGCCCAAGAAATAATCCAAATGACCAAGTTGCTTGAGGGAAAAAACACACTTTTAAATTTTGTTTAAGCTGTTGAATCAGTGTAGTGAATTCCCATTAATAATAATATCATCTACATAAACCAGAAGATATACAACATGCACTTGATGCTTGTAAATGAAAAGAGAAGAATCACATTTACTTCCTACAAAACCAAATTGAAGTAAAGTTTATTTTAGTCTATCAAACCACTGCCTTGAACTGGCCCATAAAGAGCTTTGTTCAACTTGTAGACTAAGGACTTATTGGTAGCCTCAAAACCAGGAGGTTGTGTCTTATACACAAATTTTTCAAGAAGCCCATTAAGGAAAGCATTATTCACATCAAGTTGAAACAATGTCCACCCATGTGATAGAGCAAGAGTGAGAATGATTCAAATTGTGACTGGTTTAATTACAAGAGAAAACCTTGAACTTGATGAAAACCCTTGGCTACTAACCTGGCCTTGTACTTGTTGATGTTCCCATCAACATTTTCTTTCACCCTAAACACCCATTTGCATCCAATAGTCTATCTATGAGAGGGTAATGAAACCAAATCCCAAGAGTTTATTTTTTATCGAAGCATCATACTCAAGTTGCATGGCACCGCGAACTGGGCACTGCGAGCGAGATCGAGGATCGTAACATAAATAAGACCTCAAACATAAGAACAAAGATCAAAGCACCAACATGAACACGATTTTGAAGAGACTAATGCGTGCAAAAAATTGGCTCTAGATACCATTTTAGAAGTTTAAGATGGATATGAGAGGAGAGAAAAGAGAATGAAATATGAACTGAAATAGTACAAAGGATTGTTGGGAGTGGAAACATAGTAAAGAGTAGATCAACTCCAATCACGTGCGACAAACAAAATATATAGATGCTTTCAAGTTTGGAGCTATATTGCTATTTGTGTAATTATTAACTTTTTGGGCGTGAAAGTTTCTTACCAAAAAATATCATGTAAACTTGTGTTCTAAAGTTGTTGATTAAGAAATAAAAAGAGTAAATAGTTATTGTAAAAAAAAATGTTAAAAGAACCCAATAAAATAATGAACATCACAATTTTATGTATTTTAATAAATAAATTTACTTTCAGTTCTTTAACCAATATTTTAAACACTAATTAACATTTGGCTAAAAAAATTATCCAAAAGTCTTCTGTAATTTGAACACAAAGAAATTTTTAATTCTCAATATTAACCGTATTTAGTAGTTGACATATTGATTTATAATTTTATAACAAAATTATTGGTTTAGACTGATATAGCTAAATGAATAATTATGTTAATTTAGTATTAGAATGAATTTTTTAATATTATCTAATATACAATTTTCTAGCATCTGCATAATGTTTACACTAATAAACAATCATCTTGCTTTGCTTTGAAATATTTTGTTTACACTTTTTAGGCTGTCTTTATGGAACTTCTACTAGATATGACAGCACTTTTTTTCTTTTCATTATGGTGTTGACGGCAAACATATGTGTTGATTGGATAAGATAACCAACAAGTATTAATAGCAATATTACAGCACCCAACTTATTGGTCCTTGGTGACATTATTTATTAGTTAAAATACTTGTTATTGTGTAAAAGAAAAAATTATCTCAAAATACTTGTTATTTTAATTTTTAATGTAACATTAATTATATTTTTTTACTTATATTTCTTATAATATTAATGATAGATAACAAAATCTATAAATAAATTAATAATGATATAAAATTAATTTTATAAAATTATTACTCTTTTTGATCTATTTACTATTTTTAGTTATCTGTGTAAAACAACTAGGATACGGTGACTATTATGTTGGAACGGTAGTGTAGTATTTTTAAAAGAATTTTAGTATTGTTTAGATAAAATTCTCTTAAAGCCTTTTTTAGGAGGCAAAAATAAAATGATTTTTCTTATATGTTAAAATTAGCTTTATGTACAAGCTAATTTGTAGAATTTTTTTATATAAATAACTTTAAAATATGTTTTTAACTTATATATAAGTAAATTTTAGCTCATAAAAAAACTAATTTCACTTTTTTTTTTCTCTTAGAAGTATTCTTGGAGAAATTTGTCAACACATATCCTAAAATAGTAATTCTTTTCTCCTAATAAATGAAAAATTAATGAAATAATATAAATATTGACATTCCAATCACAAATTACTCTATAACTAGATTTTATACCCATGTGATGCACATGTTTGATTACTACAAAAAAGTATGAATTTCTTGGCAACTTATTTCTAGCGGTCACAGAAAACCGCATGAAATATTTTATTTCTGACTGATAAATTGACCGTCACAAATGAGTCATAATTTCATGAGTCACGTATTTATTCTCAGGTTATCATTTAAGCGCTATAGCTTTTTAAACATTTTTTATTTTCTTTTTTATAAATGATACATGGATCCCTCAGCACGTGACTCTATTATTGTATATATTTCTTTGTTTCCCTAGCACAGAGAGCACTACTTCATAGGGGGGATTTTCTTGGGCACTAGAACAAAGAATAATAATGGGAAGGCAGAAAGGGGAAAGCGCCAGAAGCAAGTCACGCCCTTCCAGTAGCAGGTTTGTTTCAATCCCTAATTTCAATTTTCAACGTCGTTTGTGACTTTGTGTTCGTATTATTGATTGTTTTTTCTTCTAAATTGCAGTCTCGCCATCTCACTCTCGTAGTCCGGCTCCGGCGCCGCCGCCGTCGATTTGATGATTTTGTCGGTTGCTCGCGCCTCGATCCTCTTCCTTCTTCATCCGAGGACTCTCTTCCCTTTGTTGTATGTGTTTCTAGCTCTATGCAGCTGTTTTTATTTTGGAGATTGGTGTGGTGACAGAGAGTTACGTTTTATGCTTAATTTTGTGTTATTTATGATTTATAATTAATATAGAGTATTAATTAGTTTGGGTTAAAGGCATTGTTGATGTTGAATTAATATAGAGTATTAATTAGGTTTAATTTTGTGTTGATAATTAACATGTTGGAGTGGTATTGTACTGCTGCTGTGAGTTACATTTGCTGCTTCAATATACTGAGTTTGAATTGACATACATGTGCTGCTTGAATAAACTGAGTTTGAATTAACCGTGTCTTTCATTCAATGTGTTTGGAATTATAATTGTGTTTGTCTCCTTATGCATGTTCATTTCAATGTTCCATGGTAATAAAACTACAATGAATAAGTTTTTACTTATACACATCTTTTTTTAAAAAAAAAAAATCTTCTAATTTTTTTAGTTGGCACATAGGTTCAAGGATGCTTAAAACAACAAAATCTACTGGTCAATCTAAAGGAAAAGTTAGCTCGGTTAAGAGTACTTCTGGAACCTCAAAAGTAGTTTCTTCCTTCTTGCTTATTACATATAGATGCCTAATTGATTTCTAATGATGCTCAAGCCTGTGTTGGATTGTCATCACACCTTCAAAAATACAAATTTGGAAATGCCCAAGTGGAGAAACTTCTCACTATAGAAGTGAAGCACTATCACTAGTTTCGTTTATTGTTGTAGTAGACTTGTAGTTGTACCTTTAATTAGGGGGAGAAAAAGAAAAGACTATAAATTTAAATTGAATGATATTTCAACTTTTTGCTTGAGACTTGTTGGCTATGTTTAGGAGTCTTGAGAATAAAATGATATCAAGGATCTTATGGATGTTGTAAGATAATTTGTTTATGTTTCGGGAATAAAATACAAATGATGGATGCTGTAAGATAATTTAAATTTGTTGTCTTATGATAAATTTGTACTGCTTTGCCTTCAATTTTTAAACTATTGAACAAGATTTATAATCTTGCATGTTACAGGCAGATATTGATAATAGTGGGATAATAGACTGCGGTGAATGCATTGTTGCTACTGTCCACTTAAATAAGCTGGACAGAGAGGAAAATCTGGTATAAGCTTTCTCCTATTTTGACAACGATGGAAGTGGTTATATAACCATTGATGAGATACAACAGGCTTGTAAGGAGTTCGGTTTGGATGATGTCTATATCGATGAAATTGTCAAGGAAATTGATCAAGATGATGTAAGTATTCTTTTGTCTTGCTATCAAGAGCTTGTTTGTATTATAATTTTATGGCAGTATTAGCTTGATTTGTATTTCATTGAAGAACTATAGTCCCATAGTTGCCTACTTGTTCATAAGGATCAATGGAAAATTTGTGTTGCAGGATGGACAGTTTGATTATGGGGAATTTGCTGCCACGATGAGAAAGGGTAATGGAGGAATTGGCAGGCGAACCATGAGAAGCACGCTCAATTACAGAGATACTCTGGGAATTAAAGGCCATGGGTCTGTTCGCTTCTGTGCAGAAGAATCAGAAATTAGAACCTTATTCTTGGTCCTAAAATATCTTCTGCTTTTTTTTTCTTAACTGTTTTCTGTTTTGGGGTGTTTTTCTTTTACTCGGTGGAGAGAATATATGTAAAATTTGACTGTTTTAGTGATTAATTCAGTTGGATTCTTTGTTGCAGTTTTTTCTGTTTCTCCTTCCTAAGTTGGGGCCTTTCCTCTGTTAAAAATGTTATAAATTTTGGTGGATTAAAATCTTGTCCTTTTTTTCTTTTTTAATTGATTAACCATTAAGAAATAGGAGATATAATAAATAGTATAAATTTCTTTTTTAATATAGTATTTGTTTTAAGTAAAATAATTAATAGAAAAATATAAAATATTTGGAAAAAATAAACTTTGTGGCGATTTTTAGCTGCCAGAAAATGTAAAAAGCCAAAAAATAAAAAATGGAGAAAATAAACTTTGTGACGGTTGTTAACCGCCACAAAGTTTCTGGCGAATTTATCAGCATTTGAAACAAAACCGCCACAATTATTTCTGATGACGTTATTCCTGACGGTCAATCCAGGCCGTTGAAAATTTAGTTGTGGCGGTTTTTAGCCGCCAGAAATAGTTTTTTTCAGTGATAATATCATTTTTTTGTAGTGAATTAAATTATAATTTTTTTAATTTATACTGAGTATTATTTTTATTTAACATTATTTAATATATATCAATAAATTTATCTTTTTTTTTAATATTTAGTATCATATTAAATATAATTACATTAAAATTGAGTAAAAAGTTAATTATATTTTTAATTGAACAGATATTACCTTCAAACATATTTAAGACAATTGAAATTTATCATGATTTGTTCTTTCTCTAAGTAATAATAGTGATGTAATACCTATATGAATTGTATAAATTAAAAAGAAAATAGTAAATTTAAATTTATAATTATTTAAATTGAAATTTATTAAACTCGTGCATTATAAAATATTTATAAAATAAAATTGTTATTAGTTTATAATTTATTATAAATAATTCATTATAAATGGATTTTTTAAGTATTATGAGTACCTTTTAAAATTAAACATATTGATTATCAATTTTTTCATGAGGTTATAGTTATTAAATAGAACATATCAAATATTATGGTTTATTAAAATAACTTATCATATTCCTTATAAACAGTATATTTCATAATTATAAATATTTAAATAAAAAGAGTAAAATAATAATTAACTTAACTCTAAAATCATTAAAGATAATATTATAGTTTTATATCATATAATCATAATAATGATTCTTAAATAATCATAATAATGTTGAGAGTAAATTTCATATTTATATAATTTCTCACTCACATAATTAATATGAAGTAATGGGGTAAAAGCATGACCAAACTTTTATTTTTCATATTCAAGTCTATTTTTATGAAAAGTATGATTTCAAAAAGAATCTAAAAATAATAAATATGAATATATATAATACTATATAATTACTAAAATTTGATTGTTTATTTTATTTTGTTGATATAATGTTAACATACAATAGTTTTTAAATGAATTTATTATCAAAATTAAAATTTATTTTAAATTTGCTGAAATATTTTTATTGAATATATAATTGTTAATTATTTTAAAATAATTTTTTCATGAGTTTAAAGATATTAATTTAATTATTGTATATTAATGAAGATTTGAATTTATTTACTTCATCATATCTTAAATTGAACATCCTCATTATGTATAATTAAAATTCTATATCATTATTATTATTGTTGTTGATGCTCACATACGTGAGAGCACTGGAACAATACCAATGGAGAAATGTGAGACGGATATTATTTTGGAGTAGTTACATTATCTATTATCTTAATATTTTTCTCTATTTCTATTTAATAAAAATAGTAAATCAAAAGATATTCAATCACAATTATCTTTTATAAAAAATTATAAAAGATTAAGTTTAAAAATTAATAATCCTCTTATAATGTTAAATCACTTGAATCATAACAATGATTACTGTTAAGTTTCAATCCAATGACTCAAAAATGTTGAAATGTAAAAGGATTCAAGAAACCTTGAACATTTAACGGATCTTGAAGTACTATTTTTGCATCCCCTGACCAAATTCACCCACATTTGGATTAATTGTTAATGGCTTATCAAGTTTGATATATTCACCTTCTAAAACAAGAAGTTCTGGTCCTGGGTATAATATCAATCACTTCACGCCCATCCAATGCATCCAATAGTTATTATTGGATTCCCCTTTTTCTTTTCGTATGATTTTTTAGCATATTCGTTGTTGTAGCATTATAAACATTATTATTACTCTTGCTCCCGTCGGGATAAATCTGACCCCTTTCCCTGTTCCCACCTACATATATAGGATATTTTAATAAATGAACATCTCTACTAGTAGTGGGATCCGTGGAAAGAATAGAAAAGATGATTTCATTATATTTCTAACCAAGAACAAGGTCTATCACAACATTTTTTTTGTAGTACTAGTTTTTGAAAAGACAAATTGTCTATATCTATTTAATCTCTGGCATAATAGGATTAGGGTGCCAATTCAAAACCTTTTTGTAAGATAAGAACAACTCTCACATTTAAATATCCCTTTTTACCATTAGCAATAACTTGTTTCACTTGCATATCATAAAGAATTCGAACAATTGTTTCAAATACAATACTAGCTAGTATTAGCTAAATGGCAATTGGCACAAACAATACGACTGATTGTTTCTCAAGGATTAAAAATTGAATATACATTTGAAATGGGTGCTCGAATTATTCAACCCAAATCATAAACTGATTACAAGGATGAACATATAGTTGGATAACTACCATTATTCAACCCAAATCATAAACTGATTACAAGGATGAACATGTAATTGGATAACTACCAACAAACCTAAGTTAGTTACCAGTTGTTACAAAGCAATTACACACTAACAAACTGGACTCTCAACTAATAACAGTCTAACAACCAAATGCAATGATTAGAATATCAGTTAACTAACAAAAAAAAGGAAAGTCATGCTAGTAATGAATACTCCCTTATAAAATGGAAGTTACATAATTGAATTGAATTAGATCAACGACTATTATGAAGTTAAAATTTTAATCATGTGGTTCTCAAATATTCAAGTGAAGTTTACTTATATATACATATTAATGATCATCCCGTTATCCGCTTCAGTTCTGAATGAAATTAAGTAATTAACCATGCATTTTTTGCCACTTTGAGTGATCCACTTCAGTTCTGAATGAAATTAAGTAATTAACCATGCATTTTTTGCCACTCTGAAAAATATTCAGGAACATATTAATGTGCCTTTTAGATATATTATTGTTTTTATCATAGGGCTTTCTTTTTATTTTAATGATATAATTTTTCAAAGGATGGAAAAAATATAGTTGGGAGGGGAGAATTACACCAAAGGTGATCAGATAGATTTTTCGACAGAAATTAGTCATCAATATAGTTTTAATATAAAAAATATTTGTTGAGTTATAATTTTAAAAAAAGTATTTCACATATATTACATGAGAAATATAAAGTTAGTAATTAACACACTCTATTAGCTAAAATTTATTGGAGATTAAAAAAAAAATTGGTTATCGCTTCTTATTTAATAAGTTTCACTCTTCTATTTTTATTCTTTGAGTTTTACTATTATTATTGTTGTTGGCTGATTTGTGTGATACACAAGAAGAGGTTGCAAAAGAGAGTTTGCCATACTAGTTCAATTCCAACCCTTATTATGCTATGGGCAAAGCGTCAACACCATTTGTATCATCCTAATCTGCCATTGAAGCACATGGAGGAAACCCAATTTGTTATAATATTCTTGATCTTGCTTTAACCTTTATTTCTAGTGCTTCTTCAACTCTAATATATGCCTTTCATGCTGTTAGGGAAATTTTAGTTTTGTCGTTTTCCTCTCTTTTTTGTTGTTTTTTTTTTTTTCAATAAATTACACTGATCATGAGGTTTTATAAAATTACACATATATTTACCTTCCTCCCCTACCCAACCCCTTACCTCCCTCCTTTCCATCCAAATCCAACTGAACCATTGCAATGGATTGAGCTTTTAAGGCCCAAATCTAACTGAATCATTGCACAAAATTTTCACTATTGAGTGGTTCCATAATGATGAGTGGAGAACCTTATGGAACTTGAAAATGAAAATGGACATTTTGGTGGAAGAATAGTCTTAGACTCAAACATGGTAAATGGCTATAAAACACCATGTAAGTATCTAATACTGCCCAAAACCATGAAAATGCTCTGCAGAAAGAGCCATTTAGTGTGTAAGCGTGTGAAAAGGACAAGGGTGATATTGGATCCAGATTAAGATTAATATGATAATTCAATAAATTTGAACCGATCAAAACCAAAAAATATGGATCAGTTCATATCAGATTGAAAAATTACAAATTCCAATGAATTCGAATCAGATCTCAAATTTCGCTTTTGGAAATCAAATCTGATATAATCCACCCAATTATTTAGTATGTTTTATTTTTCATATTTTTTTAACCTTTAGTGTTTGAGCTTTTTAATCTTGCCCAATTTTTTTTTGTATTTTTTTCATTTTAAGGTCACTAATCAATTATTATTATTATTATTATTATTATTATTATTATTATTATTATTATTATTATTATTATTATTATTATTATTATTATTATTATTATTATAAGACATGGTTTAATTTTTAACTTGGAATTGAACATGTTTCATATTAGACTATTAGTTAAAAAATAGTTAAATGTATCAAATTGCATAGTGCATACTATTATAATTACTTTCCTCTTTTTTATTACTCTAATAATCAATCCAATTATAATTGGATTGGTTCAGATCGGAATACAAACTTAAAGTAGACAAAATCCAATCTGACTTGTGGCCACACCTAAAAAAGGGGGCGAGGAGGGCTGGTAGGCTTGATGCATAATAGCAAAGTGAGTGACATGGTTGGAATGGTGGTTGAATATGCTAGATGAGCTCAATGCAAGAGAATTGATGAATGTGCCAAAAAAGGTAGTTGTTGATCTATGAAGCATTACATCTTTCTTGTTCGAAGTGTTGTCATGTCGGGCACGTTTTTGACAACACACCTGAACAATTGTTCTACACTTCCTATTAGGTGTATGATTCAAAAATTATTTTTTATTGACTTGAACACTTAAGTTGTCACGTTTATACAATCAATAGACTTGAGATATTTTGTTATATGTTACTCATACTTCACTTAATTATAATATCTCTATTTGTATGTATATTTTGTGTCATATTTTAGACATTAGTCATGTCAAAGGATTTCTATGTTGTTCGTTCTTTATAGTTGTTGATTAATGACAGTACATAGCAGCTCGTCAGAGCAACGGTTAGATTACGAAAATGAGCAATAAAAATTAAAGGAAAAAAAATCAAAATGCTATTGAAAACATGTGAACATAGAGAAGGGTTATTGGAAAGATCTTAATATGGAGTAATAGTATAGTGGAAAGTAGTGAACTTCTGATATCACTATTATGATCAAAGACAATATAGATGTACAGTTATAAATGATCAAGGATTTAAAAATTAGAAATAAAACCTATACAATAATTAAGGAACTAGTATCCCAAACATTATAATCTGGACCTATTTCTACAATACTAATTTTGTATACATTTTTTATTTACTTTCTCAATCTTTTTCAAAAGGCATTGATTGATCTGCAATAATAATAATATAAAAAAAAAAAAGAACGCTGTAAAGCATGATTTCGCTCCCATTTTCACTTCTTTCGCAATTATCCATAACTAAGAAGTAGACCACTAACCACATTTTGTAAAACATTGCAAGTTTTCAAGCAAACTACTGAAACATGCAGATGAGAGGATATCTAGCAAATAGATCCAATTTAATCACATAAATCAAGATTACAACAGTATAATGAAAATCTTACAAGGTTACAAGGTTACAAGGCCAGTCCAGCAACATTGCCAAGTAGTATTCATACCCACAAAACCCAAACAGAAAAGAAGTAAGAATAAAAGAAAATAAGTTAAGGATTTAGATAAGAATTGACACATCACCAGCTTCTCCTTCCTATACCTTCTATTGTATATTCCTGTCATTTTGGCTTTCCCATCCTGTTTTCTCACCATAGATACATATTGATTCTTTGAATAGCTAAAAATCATAATAGATTGTTGGGGTAAGGATCAAGGTCCTCTGTGCTTACGGAAGCAAAAACAACCCTGCTGCTGATCAACAGGGATCATACCTCCACCTTTGGATGTGTCAATAGCCTCTATCATGGCAACTACCTCATCCATTTCCGGCCGTTTATCAGGATTGGCATCCCAGCATCGTTTCATCACGTTTGCCAAAGAACTTGGGCAACATCTTGGCATTTCTGGTCTCAGATTCTAAAATTTCAACAAAAATAAAATAATAATATCTTCATTAAATCTGAATCGACATTATCAAACACACTTCTCAAATGATGGAATCAAAACAAGAATTAGATATACCTGGCTAACAACGGCTGAAGTAATCTCCGAGAAACTTAGGTCAGGATATGGCATGTCACAGCAATATATTTCCCACAAACAGATGCCAAAACTGTACACATCACATTTCCTGTTATAGGGGTTGCCATTCAAAACCTGTAAACCACCACCCATTTGTCAAATGAGTGAGTAATCAATTACACAAGTTTTGTCTTTGAACATATTATACTTTTATTTATCCTTTTTTTATTGAAGAATGCAAGTTATGAATGACTCTGAAGAATGAGAAAATAAATCCCCACTCAGATAACACATGGGGACAGGATCTTCCCATTTCCATTCAGATCAAGTGAGTTTTGGACACTGCAAGACTCTCCACTCTGATATATATGCTTGTACAATAATTTCTAATTGCGGTAAAAGTTTCTAGGGAAACCGGCTACACACCCCAGGAGCCATGTAACCAAGTGTACCAGTCTCCCCAGTCATGTCATTAGGATTTGATGCTTCAACACGTGCGACTCCAAAATCAGCAATTTTGACAATGCGTGTCTTGTCCAACAGCATATTCTCTGTCTTTACATCTCTGTGGACAACCTTCTGAGAGTGAAGATAACTCAGCCTGCAAAACCAAGTGAATTCAATTTGAGGGGTTATATATCTAAACAGATTACAAGACAGTCTTTGGTCTTAACCGGCTAAACCACAGTTACATTGACGTAAAATTACAAAATGATAGATACCCTCTTGCAAGATCAAGTGCCAGCCGGATGACAACCTTAAAAGCTAACTTCCTCCTCCTATTCTTTATTAGGAAAGATTTCAGCGTACCTCCAGCAAGATACTCTACAACGACACAGCAGATATTGCTTGGCATGCTAATTAGGCCATTATCAGTCGGTATCTGTAATTCTGAAGACCCCATTGTTGCCCCTATAAACTAAACACAAACAAACAAACAAAATTGCTTGAGAAACTAGGAAATAAAATCACTTACATAAAAGTGCATTATGCCCTTTGAAAAGGGAGTGGAGGGTGGAGGGTGGAGGGATTAATTGCCAATGTCACAAGATAGAACAGAAAAGAGAAAATGTTATGATGAGTAGGTAGGAGCATTATGACTAGCCTTGTTCTCAATATTACAAGATCTTTGTCCTAGAAAATAGTAGGACAAAGACCAGGACACATTGTTGCTGCATGAAGATGTAGAATATATTTCATGTTTATGGTTGAATTTTTCATAAGATTTGGTCAGCATAAATATGATGAATACCCAAATGGAAAATACTTATTCACATTCATTTCAATCCACCAGCACCAAAAGCCTCCTTCAGGCTCAAATAACTTTGAAGTTGCAATAAAGAAAAATGTATAGAACGGCTATAGAGCAAAACCATATTTTTTTTCTTTCTATTATCACTATCTAATCTTACATCAAAAGAGTATCTAATCTGTTTAAAGAGATAGAAGTTTGAAGTACAATTGCCCTACTTTTTCTTACATGGGACATAATCAACAGAGTTCTCTTAAAAAATGCTTTTTAAGATCTAAAATTTAAGGGAAATGAGCTCTAGACCCTGTTAAGATGGTCATCTTTTATGCAACTAATGCTGCAAGCTTTGCAAATGTTATTTCTGAAAAGATTCTCTACAGTCTTTCCAACTATTTCAACTTGCATATCCTAACACCCACCCAACAAAACCATTATGTGAAATTATTCTAACTTCCATATCTTTAGTTAACAAACCAAATTTGATTATCAGCATAAAGAATTGGAGAACAAAATTTGTAGGACAGGCAAGCTCATATATGTTGAATAAGCTTCAAAATAAAAAAGAACTATTTGTATTACAGAAGATCAAAGAAGCATAAAATGATCCGGAATAGTATTACAGAAGGAAACCTGCATACATCATGCTCATAAAACACTTTGCTAGAAGATCAAAGTATCATAAAAAGGCCTGCAACAACAAAAAAGAAACCCCATTTCTCAATTTCCAGCAAAGTCAAGTTGAACATAAGTCAAGGGAAAGCAGGGAGGTGCGGGGAACATAGTGAAAAATGAAATCCCTGAAAGCTACATAGGTTGGAATCATAGAACATTAACTAAAAAGACCTAAAGTTCGATAGTCTTGAAAGACAGTATAAATCCAAATGCACCTGGCATAGACATTATAGAGGAGGACAGAGGACTGAATAACCTTCTCCTGAAAATGAAATTCTTATGTGATAATCTAAGTTCATACAACCTTACACAGTTACCCCTTTTTATATCAAGAAGCGAACCTAGAACCTGCTTCCTTCTTTACCCCATCTTTCCCCAAAAAAATGCAATGTAACATTCTAGTCCACAAACTCAACTAAAAACAAGAGAAAAATTGAAGCTGAAGAAAGGAAGTTCACCTTAGTGACATTAGGATGTTCAAGTTTATGCCAAACAGCGACTTCTTGTGTAAACGCTGACCTGAGGGCAGCAATTTCAGCCTCTGTCCGGTGCCCTTCTTCACCCCAGTCCAGCATTTTAACTGCTCGTTAATTAAATAATCACAACATTTTTCAGTCAAATACAGAAAAGCAAACCACCATGTCAATCAAGACATAATAATTCTACTTAAATTATAGTCAGCATTCCCCAGAAAACCAATACCATCAACTGGAATCACGTAAATTTTAGATGCAAAACAACACCCCAGGCCATGTTTGAGTTACAAAACACATAGCAATAGATCCAAAACGACCATCACCAAATCATCACAAAATTCCACTCCTTTCAAGAAAACAGAGTTTCTCCGATGATGAACAATTTTTTTCATTTTGTAATTAAATGGGTTGATTCTTATTTACTCAACTTAACTGACAGCATCATTAGTTTATGTTTGAGATCCTACATTGACTAGTAATATAGCCAAAACAATGTATATAAATGGGGGGCAACTCTCACTCTCTGAGCTAGATTTTGGGTATTCCTAAACTCAAAATGGTAAGATGATATTATTGTTAGACCGATCAAGATTCCACTCCTTTCAAGAAAACAGAGTTTCTCCAATGGTGAACAATTTTTTTTCATTTTGTAATTAAATGGGTTGATTCTTATTTACTCAACTTAACTGACAGCATCGTCAGTTTATGTTTGAGATTCTACATTGACTAGTAATATAGCCAAAACAATGTATATAAATGGGGGCAACCCTCACTCTCTGAGCTAGATTTTGGGTATTCCTAAACTCAAAATTGTAAGATGATATTATTGTTAGACCGATCAAGATGTGTGTGTGCGTGCGCGCGCGCGTGCGTGTGCGTGTGTGTTTTTCATTCCATGAACTAGATTTTGGAATGAGTTAAGCTCAAACTAACGAGCTAGAGCTTATTATAGTAATTCTTATTGGGCCTATCTAGACAGATGTCAAGTTTTAAAAACTTCACGTTGGAGAAGTCCTGTCCTCAGTGAGAGGAGGGGTGTAAGAGATCTCATTAAGTAGTGATATCATCAAAACAATGCCTATAGCTAGAGGCAACCCTCGTTTCCTCGTTCGAGCTGAATTAAGTCCTAACCCAAATTCTAAAATTTCATTCCAAAGAGAAAATTGAAAAAAGAAAAAACACCGAAATCTGGAAAAGCCAAGTTTTTAAAACAAAACATGCATGTTTTAATGGATCGAACTTGCCAGCAACATCTTGGCCATCGTAGATGCCGCGGTGGACAGTGCCGAAGGTTCCCCTGGCTATGACACTCTTGATGATGAGGTTAGAAGGGTCAATTTCCCACTCCTGCCTCTGCTTCTTGAAGGTAGTGGCGCCAGCACTACCCGCCACACTTTTGAACTTAGTGGCAGTGGCGAAGGAGCTAGACTGACGAGAATGATCAGAGCCAGCATCGTCCTCTTCCTTCTGCTTCATCAGAACCTTGCTGAGGTGCCTCTCGAGCTGCTCATCGATGCTTTTCAGATCAATCTAATCTGCTCTCACAAACCCATCATTTCCTTCCTTCATTTTCTTATGCTTCTTCTTCTTCTTCTTCTTCTTCTTCTTGTTTTTTTCACTCACCCCACTAACTTGAAAGCTTGAAACTTTTTTATTATTGATGGAGCGTGACAAGAGGGGAGGTGAAGTAGTGTGTTAATTTGCGAGATATGGTTGTGGGTGTTTCAGTTGTCATTTGATGATGTTGTAATTGTTCATGTTTTGGTTTGTGTTTGTGGGTTTTTTATTTTCCCTCCGCAAAATTGCGAGGGTCTCTCCAATTATCCATGTGGGCACATGGAATTGCCTGCGTAAAACGTGTGCCTCTGACCCACCCGGTCTCCTTCCCCGCCTCACCTCCTCCCTTACTTGTTTATCACTGTAATCTACAACATTTATTGCATGTCATTTTTTACTATTTAGTAACTGAATTTTGTTACATCAGTTTCTTTTTTCTTCTTTCTATGTGTACCACCATCACTCACTGCCATGAATTGCCGTTGGCTGGCTGTTACATTTGAAAGACTAAATGTTTCAGTCGGTACTTGAAGAGAAATTTCGGGAAAAAGATCAAGGTCCACCCATTTTGGGGTGGATTGGTGAGAGATAGCGGAAAAAAAGAGAAAGAAAATGATAATAATGATATGTTATGTAAGTCATTGTTTTGGTGGATTAGCTTGATCCATTATGTATTATTATTGACAAAGATTAATGTGAGGTGTATATTTTTATTATGCATTATACTCATTAAAACATTTATTTTTTTACTTTCCCTCTTTTTTTGTCACCTGCAAGCCTATATGTTGCCTTCGGTGATGCATCCATTGCCTCTAATGGACCCTCCACCGTCATAGGTCACTTTGAAGACCCACATCATCACTTTCCACAATCGAAGCAACAACTAACCAACCAAGGTTTAACCTAGATCCTGGACAAAAATCCTACAAGAAAGACCCCTTGATTTGATCTCTTGATTTAGTAATTTTATCAAATCACTAACCAGTGTGACTTCGATGAAGTTGACAATGTCATGGATCTAGTACGGAGTAGTGTGGACGTGCTGTGAACTAATGGATTTTGAAGCGTCAGACACAAACCACTCACGATGGTTCAGTGAGGATCTGGGGTCGTGGATTTGCCATAGCTCTGACGAAGTCGATTTGGTGCCTTTAGTGCTAACGTGCCTTGAAACTAGTGGATTCTGGAGGGGTTGAGATTGAAACTACTTTGTTTTTTTATATAGACTTGCGACTCATTGATGATTTGGTTTCTTTTGTTGTGTTGAGAATGTTTGCATTTTTTTTATAATTTAAGTTACTATTTTTTGGTTGTGTTAATGGGATCGAAGGAGGAGAGTCATTGTTGTTGCCCAAAAATGCCTTGGGCAGTATTGAGTGATGACAAGTCAGTCGAAGAATAGAGGAGGATTTCGACGATGATGAGCAAGGGCAGAACTATAGATATGAAAAGGGGCATCCACCGCCCCTAAAAAATCAAAATGCCTTAGTAATTGGACCTAAAATAAAAAATTCCCCCTCTCAACTTTAAACTTTTAACATGTTAAGTTTAATATTACAACTTTCTTCTTCATGCCTCTTTTATATAATCATGTGTTAATTTTTTTGCTCTCTTAACTTTTTTCTCTAGTTTTACCCCTGGTGGTGAGCAACGATAAATTTGATGGAGAATGGAAAGTAGAAAGGATAGGAAAGAGAAGGAAAGAAAATCTAATGCAGAGGGTGCATCAAAATAATTTGTCGATGAGATGAATCTAATGATCTTCTAAAAAGGTTCATATTATACCTATGAGAGACTTATTCACACTAAAATTAGCATGTGATGTAATGAAAATGATAGAGATATAGAGAAAAAAATGGGGTAAAAGTAGGTTATAAGAAAATGAGATGTATAAGTATCATCTCAAAATTTTAGAAGACATTTTAAATTTTTTGAAGGGAAAAAATTATTTAATTGTATGAAAATTAAACATATAGGATATTTTATTTCTTTCTTTGACTTGAATTAATAATGTTTTTATAATTTTAGGAACTAATTTATGTCGTTAATGGTTTTATTAAAATTTGATGTTCAATTTTCAGCGAGAGTGTTTAGGTTAGTGTCAAATAAAAAACTTTAGATACGCTTTGGTTAAAAAATGATTTTATTAAGTATTAAGTTGATATATGATTCACAGTTTTTTTTTTTTTAAGTAATGATTTTTTTTTGGTACATGGGAAAAAGAAAACTAATGTAATAAACTTTTTGAAAGAGGAATGAAACACATTTTTTATTTATAAAAAGCTAGGGTTAGTCACATTAATCTTCAAATTAGAAAAATGTCATTTTTGTCTTAAAACAATGCCGATCACATTAGTACCTCCTTGAAAGAGATTGATGTCAAAAATAGACTGAATTAATCAACTTTTTTTCATTTTTAAGGATAAAAGTATTGTTATCAAACTTGGTCTGGATTGGTCCAATCGAGACCCAATGACTTAATCGGGCTGGTTCCATTTTCGAATCGGTTACACAGTTGATCTGATCAAATCCGGTCGGGTTGGTCACTGGATCCCGGTTGGATCGATCCGACTCGGTCAGTTTTTAATTTTTTTAATTGAAAATTGGATTTTTTAAAATTTTGAATTTTGGAGTATGGATGGACTTTTTTTACTCAAATAATGTTAGTTATATTCTTATATATAATAGATACATATATAATTTAAAATTTTTAATATATATCAGGTCAAACTGGACCAATTATTGGTCCACCGGTTGGACCACTGGATCACTATCTCAATCAGGTTAATGACCGGGCCGGATTTCACAACTATGAATAAAAGTAATGTTGTAGGTTTTTTTTCGCTATAGGTTCGATTGAATAAATTCTAAAAATTCTATTCATATAAAAATAAAATAAATTGAAAGTTACAGTAAATAAAAAATTCACATCAATAAAAGTTAATTTATATACTTCAAATTTTGATAAATTCTCTTATCTAATTCTTCCATAAATTGCTATAAACTTAACAAAATTTGGTATTTTTACCTCAAAAGTATTATAAGTGAGATTTTGCTATAAAAAGCTGTTGCAAATTAGAAATTAATCTAAATTGGCCTAATTCCAAATTCCTGATCCATGATCCACCGAAATTTCCGATCATTTTATCCTTTTCAAGTTTTTTATTTCTTAAAAATTTGATTAAAGCAATTAATCCTAAACAGATGTTAAACAAGCTCACTCTAAAGAAAATCTCACGAGAGCAACTTCATACACCATTAGTAATTTCTAATACACCATTATTTTTTTAAAAATACCAAAACTGCCCTTGCTGGTTGTGGACGGGTATATACCTGAACGAAGCAGCATTTGATCACCATTTCATACATCTCTTTCATAAGCATTGGTGATTTTCCGTTCGTCCCAGTTGCAGTTGATATGCATTGGTGATTTTGGTGCCGGAGTCGTGGTTGTCGGAGCTGTTGGTGGTTGGCGGAGCCGTGAAGACGCGGCTGAACTGTGCAAGGTAAGTGGAGGCAGAGTGGATCGTACGGATTCGAGAATCCGTATGGATTGGGTTTGCTGAATTTGACTGTTTTCTAAATGTTGGAAATATGTATTTGTATAAAATTGAGTTTATTTTGATAAATTTGTTGTATTGAATGAATATATTGATTTAATTGTTGTGTAAACATAACAATAAATAAAATAAAATAATATGAATGCAAATAAACATAACTTAGCAGAATGTTTCATGCTGAATGAGTTTGAAATCTTATTGAATTTGTTAGGATGGACAACGATGAATGGATTTATGACAGTATAATGTCAAAAGAAGTTAATATGGATGAAGACATTGGAGCAGACGCTGATGCGTTTGAATTCAATGAAAACAACGATGTGGACCCCGATGCGTTTGAGGATAATGGTTGTTTAATTGATTGTTCTGCAGCTTTCGAAACCAATGAGGTAATTATGTGTATGTTAATGTATTTAAAGTTGTTATATCATTGTATTTGGGATATTAAATATGAATTATCCTTTTGTGTAGGTGTTTGAATCACGTGAGGCGGTATTGAAATGGCTCGTACCACTGCGTTTGAAAATGGTTTTGTAGCGGTTATAATGAGGAGCGACACCAAAACTGGAAAAATAGGAAGAACGTCCTTTGTATTAATTGGTTGTGAAAGGAGTGGAAAATATAGAGTATGGAAAAAAGGTTTCACACCCTCAAACACCAGCACTAGAAAATGTGAGTGTCCTTTTAAGTTGCGGGGTAAACCGATCCCTGGAGGACAGGGGTGGATGGTGAAGGTAATTTGTGGAAATCATAATCATGAGTTGGCGAAGTCATTTTGTGGACACCCATATGCTGGTCGAATAACTGAGGAGGAGAAGATCATTGTTGGTGATATGACAAGGTCGATGGTGAAACCAAGAAATATTTTGTTAACTTTGAAGGAGCACAATGTCGACAATGTAACAAGTTTGAAGCAAGTTTATAATGCAAGATATGCATACCGAACGCGTACAAGAGGCGATAATTCTGAAATGCAACAGCTAATGAAACTCCTAGAACGCGACATGTATATTCATTGGCATCGAGTAAAGGATGACAATGTTGTACGAGATTTGTTTTGGGCACATTCAGATGCAGTACAGTTGACTAATGCATATCATATGGTGTTCCTCATTGATAGTACCTATAAAACAAACAGGTACAGACTTCCTTTACTTGACATTGTTGGTGTCACTCCTACCGGGCTGACATTTTCAGCTGCATTTGCCTATTTAGAGGCTGAACGCATCAACAATGTTGTCTGGGCCCTTGAATGGTTTAGAGGGATTTTTATGAAAAGTGAATTCTTCCCAAAGGTGATTGTTACCGATAGAGATTCAGCGTTGATGAATGCTGTGAAATGTGTTTTTCCGGATTCAACCAATTTATTGTGTCGGTTTCACATAGACAAAAATGTAAAGGCAAAATGTAAAACTTATGTTAGGCAAAGCCATGCATGGGATTATGTTATGGA
>PYAF01003042.1:168145-179180 GCA_007407185.1 Glycine tomentella
TTAAACATCAAATAGAAAATTATAAATTACTTTAGATTGAGTTAGGATTTATTTATCATCCTTATTAAGATAAAATCTCATGATCCTCCATATTCTCATCTTAATTCTTCTTTCATTGCCTCTTAATTTATCAACTCATTCTTAAATAATCTTAAGTAGTAGCCTTGAATATATTTAAACTTGGTTTACCAAGACTTCCATACCTTTGCTTTTGAAATTAAGCTACCTTTGTCCAAGAACTCCTAGCCCTTCACACGTGAACTTTCCAAGGATATGGGCTGTTGTGGCTTTTTATTTTGCTAGTGCTTGAAAGAGATGTAGAAAGTTTAATTTGGAAAGCAAGAGGGACCCTTAGGAGGCACGGCTGTTCTTGTCTTTGGGTTTGAAAAGGTTTTAAATTTGGTTTGAAAGAGACAAGGCTTTTAGTTGCTTAGTTCATGGCTTGAAATTGTGGAGCATGTGGAAGCATCATCCGTAGCTTCCTCTTGCCCACGGTCCCCACCCTTTTATAAAGTTATGAAGCTTGTATCTTAATCAACAAAAATCTTCAAACCATAATGACTCCTTTACATATGCTAGTCTTTGATTGGCTGGCCAATAGTTTGCTTCCAAATAAACCTCCAAGTACATGAAATTATTAAATCCTCTACAGCCCCTTAATTTCCACGTGCTCTCCCAATTTTGGAGTGTAATCCATACGATGGTTTTTCTTTTGGCTATCCCTTGGTATCTCAAAGTATTATGTAGGACCAATTGGAATCAAGTTAGACTTTTCAACTCTTGAATCAACCAATTAAAATGGAGTTGGACTTTTCCACACTTCCTATCATCCTTCTTTGGCTTATTTAAGTTCCTTCTCCTATTGGTCCATATACTTACACGGCCTTGACTTGGTTTTTGACACCAATATGCTTAAATTTTTGCTTCCACCGTGGGATGGCTTTCAATTTGGAATTTTCCTTTAGATTCCTTGCATTTATGACTTATTCCCCTTGTCCCCCCAATCATTCCCTTAAGCTTTTACTTGGTTGCTTCTTATTGGTTGCTTCATGGCTTCTTTGACTTGGTCTCCCCCCTTCCTTTCTTGCTTCACTTTTACGTGGACCTACATTATGCAAGGGCTGTTATTGATTTTTTCTTCATCTTAACCGTAGCTTGCTTATTTTGTGCCAAGAGGTTTCCTTACTATTGATTTTTCTCCAAAACCCGTATTAATAAAATACTCATTCTGAATTGGTTCACCGTTGGATCTTCTTATAATTTTAAAGGCATATTCCTAACTTACATATCTAGCTTTTGACCGTTGGGATTTTTGAATAATGTTTAGAATTTCCTCCGTATCCAAAAGAGTTAAGAGGAAGTTTTTCTTTTAATGCATGTAATGGCAAGCTCCTATTTTTTTATTGATCCGCTTCACTTTTAATTATTAAAATTACTCATCCAACTTATTAAATTAGTCTATTTATCCCGTAATTAAGAGAAAACTCCAAAGATTATGACTATCCTCTCCACACAATTTTCTGATACCTGAAGTAGTCTAGATTAGGCTCTTTTCAAATTATCTTCCAAAATTCCTAAAAATTACTGTTTAGGATTTTCTGCCCCTAATCATGTTAATAATGTGTTGGCTAAAGATATTCTATCCTATACTCAGGTTCCCACAATTTTCTAAAGTCATCTTGGTCAGTTTTGACCCAGGGGCATTTTGGTAATTTTGCCCCTCACTCTAGGGTTAAAATCGTCATTTCACTTAAATCCTTCTGTACTGTCTCTAGTTAACATTTTACCCCAATATTTGACTGTGATTACAAAATTTTGGGGTGTTACAATACCTCATCCATTTATAAGTCCGCCATAGCATAGGGAGCCTCCTAGACATCCTCCCATGATGCATGATCCTATACCAGATATGTCACATCCACCTGTGTTGCTTGATGATACAGGGGCTATGACACATCCACCTGCAGCAGCACTGTTGATGCAAAGATGGCTCGACATGCAGTGGTAAACATACTTACGATGTTGTTACGAAAATTTTGTGTTCAATTTTCCAATATTTATTAATATGTTGTTGTATTTGTCTCAGGCCGTGTGCCAAAAGATAGCAAAGATTGCAACACATGATAGAAATGAGGACGGTTACTGCTGGCACAGATGCATACACTATAACAGACCAGTGTATAAGATTAGTCAGGGGTGTCACTAAGCACCAAAATGATTATGTCTGGTCTAGACGAAGGAGGGATCCACAGGGGAGAGATGGTGGTGGACGAGGTTGAGGATGATTGTATTATTTCATTACTATGATTAATGTATGTGTTTGATTTATATATGACTATTATAATTATTTGAAAAAAATTGTCTTCGTTACTCGTTCTAAGTTATAATTCTTTGAAAAAAATTGTCTTCATTACATGTTTTAAGTTATAATTCTTTGAAAAAAATTGTCTTTATTATGCGTTCTAAGTTATGATGCTTTGAAAAAATAGTCTTCATTATGCATACGTAAGTTACAAACATATAAACAATAACAAAATGTTCAATCTAATCCTAGGTGGTTGGCTTCTAAGAGGAAAAAATGTCATGCTTTGTTGAAGAGAAAGAGAAACAAGGATGACATTACACCTTGACGCAATGACAGAACCCATATCGGTAATATCCATCCACTTATCATGGTTACCTGCAAGTAACAAATTGTATCAGTATTATAAATAAAATATTTATCCAAGGTTGTGTGACAACAAAAATGTTTACCATCGATAATCCATCAACAAGCAGGGACTGCTTTAAATGCTCAAATCTATGTATGCCACCAAACAGGACTATATATTCATTAGACCATTGTCCAAGTTCTTTGAGCAAATGGTTGTGTACCAAAGACCATAAATCTTCACTATAACCTAATAAGACAACAATTACACGATATCCACAATTATCATCAACTTTAACATAACCAATGTTTTCAATGAAATCTTGCATGCATGGATAAAATTGATCCAGCATTGGCATCTTCCTGTTTGATTTTGTTTGTTCAGATAATGATGCAGACCGTTTTTTTTTGTGGAGCAGCTATTTTGCACTGAATGTAATGCATCAACATACTCAAAGTAAGACCGATCAAGCTTTCGTTGATCTTTGATGTTTGCTCAGCTATTTCTTTTGAGCACCTTTTGTTTTGACCTTTTCAAGAGAAGCACACATTGAAGTTAGATCAGGATATGTAAGTTCTCGCAGTTTACTCTTTAGAGTCACTTTGCCACATATATCAAGATCTTTAAACCTCTTGGATAAGGCTTCCACCTTTTTGTTGGATATATGGGGAGCAACATTGAAGAATGAAGCCTATGATTTAGAAGATTGTTTTGAGCTTTTCACATGCCTTGAAAATTGTAATTCAAATAAAGTGTAGGAGAAGACAACCTTTTGATCCTTGCATTGCATTCACATACTCATTAACAAGCTTAAATGATTTTCATTAAAACATCAAAGCTATTAACTATTTGGAAAAGGATTTAATTGAGTAATGTTTTTGGAAAAATATAATTTTACTGTTTTAATTGATTACATAGCATTTTAATCGATTATTCAGTTCATGTTTCAAACTGGAAAGCTTATGTGAACATTTTAATTGATTACCTATCGGATTAATCGATTATTTGGCTTGTATTTGAAACTAGAAAGCTTTGGTGAATGTTTTAATCGATTAGACACTTATTGTAATCGATTACATAGTGTAAAATGTATTTTGTGTCTTGCTGTGATAATCGATTACCATAATTCATAATTGATTACATAGGCCATTTGAAAAAGCCTGCTTTGATGCTTTAATCGATTACCATTATTTGTAATCGATTACACATGCTATTTTCTGAAACTGGACTTTTCCGATTTAATCGATTACAGCTCGGTTTAATCGATTATTTTGTTCGTTGTTGAAACCAGAATGTGCCCTGAACACTTTAATCGATTAAGTGACAATTTAATCGATTACATATGCATTTTAATCGATTATTTGGCGCGTGTAATCAATTACAGGTTGTTACAAAATTCTGTTATAAATAGAAGGAAGGCTTGACTTGTTTTCTAACTTGAACACTTCATATTTTCTGAGTATGCACAAGCCTTCTAAGAGTTTGAAAGTGATTTTCTGGGTTCTCTAACTTCTTGTCCCACTCTTTAATCATCATGAGCTATTGAATGATTCTTGGGCAAGATATTTCAAGAGTTTAATGGAGAGCATGTTCTAAAATTCTGTTTTCTGCTATTCAACCTTGATTGGTAATTCATATGCATTCATATTCATTGGATCATCAGGTTGTTTCTCTCCATAATCTTTGATTGTAATTTTGTTTAGGAATTTCTGTTATTTGATGCTATTGTAAGTGGGTTCTTGAAGCTTTGGCTAGAGTAGTGTTCTCTAGGAAAGATCAGAGTAGTGTTCTCTGGTTTTTGTTCCTTAGAAGTCTAATAGGGTTTTAGATTTCTATTCTTTATCTAGTGTTGATAAAGAGAGGTTGTTGTAAAGCTTGTAAGAACAGAAATTTATAATAGTGAAACTCTAATCTAGTGTTGATTAGAAGAAACTGGATGTAGCTTCTGTTGTGAAGTGAACCAGTATAAATTGCTTGTGTTGATTTTCTTTATCTCTATCTCTATAAGGCATTTTGTTCATTTATTCTTGGTTTCATTATCATTACCCAACAAGTTCTGTTTTGAGCTATTGGTTTCTTGAGCTAAGAAATTTGATTGAGTAAAAGCATTCTTGGTTTTAAAAGTGATAAAGATCCTTAACTCTGATTTGATAAATAAATTTTAAAAGACCAAGTTTCAACCAATTCACCCCCTTCTTGGTTATTATGGTTATTCCTATTGTTTTCAATTGGTATCAAGAGCAGGTTCTTAAGTGTTATTCAAGATCACTATCATTCTCTAAAAAGAAAATGAATACCACACAAATTACCTTCAAGGAAGATGCCTCCCTCAATCGTCCTCCGATGTTTGAAGGAGAGCACTTCAGTTTTTGGAAAAATAGAATGAAAATCTTTATTCAATCAAATGACCCAGGTGCTTGGAATGCTATAGAGAAAGGTCCTGTGATTCCTATAAAAACTATTGATAATGGTATGATTCCCAAAGAATGGGATGAAATGATAGATGCTGAAAAGAGAGTTGTCCAATATGATTTTAAAGCTAAAAATATGATTACTTTTGCACTTTCCTATAATGAATTCTTTAGAACAGTAAGGTGCACAAGTGCAAAGGAGATGTGGGAAATGCTGGAGATAACTCATGAAGGTATAGATGAAGTAAGAAGATCAAGAAAACATGCCTTGATCCATGAGTATGAGATGTTCAAGATGAACACCACTGAAAGCATTTCTCAGCTTCAAACAAGATTCACTCATATAGTTAATCATCTTCTTGGTCTTGGAAAGATCTTTGATGCTGAAGAGTTAAACATCAAAATCTTGAAGTGTCTCACAAGATCATGGCAACCAAAGGTGACAGCAATCAAGGAATCAAAAGATTTATCCAAAATGTCTATGGCTGCACTATTTGGTAAGCTTCTTGAGTATGAACTTGAAATGTCACATCTAACCAATGTAGAAGATGCAAAGAAGAAACACAAAAGCATAGCCTTGAAAGCTGCATCCTCAAAGGTTGAAAAATGGGAAAACTCAAGTGAAGAAGATGAAGAGGACAACATGAATTTGATTGTCAAAAAGTTCAGCAAGTTCTTGAGAAGAAACAAGAATAGAAAGTTCACAAAGAACAACAACAACAACAAAAGGAGTGACAACAACTTCACTTGATCAAGTTATTGATGTTTTTCAAGAAATGCATGAAGAGGCCTAAAAGCTTGCAAAATCCAATAATAAGCTCAAAGGAAATCTTAGATGACATGTTGCAAAAATAACAGAATTGCAAACTAAAATTTGCAACTTGAAAGAAGAAATGAAAAACTTGTTTTAAGTTACAAAATGAATGGATGTGTATGTGCGTCTTTTTCTACTAATGTTGACAAATACAATTTGTTGCAAAAGGATTTTGATGATTACAAAAGAAGTCAAGGAGAAAAATACATGTTACTCTTATCCAAGAATAGTGATTTAATTGATCTTTTGAGAAAACTTTACAAAGGTAAATGCAACTTGGCTGAAATGTTGAGTGTGCAGAAATATGTTGGAGATACGGGTTACAAACAAGGCTCAAAATCTTTTGACAAAACTGTATTTGTACCACCAAAACAGAAGAATCAAAAGAAGTTCAATAACTCAAAGATCAATCAAAATGCTTACTTGAGAAATTCATCAAAATCAGTAACATGCAACTATTGTATGATGAAAGGACATACATCATATAAATACTATGCTAGGAGATTCTATGTGCCTAATGGAGATTGTATTTGGGTGCAAAAGAAGAAGAAAGTAGCTAACCCCCATGGACCCAATCTCAATTGGGTACCTTCCTCTATAAATTGATTTGAATTTTGCAGGTATGTCTAAGAGCTAGATCTTTATTATGGTATCTTAATAGTGGATGCTCTAGACATATGACTGGTGACATGTCAATGCTTATAAATTTGACTCTTAATGATGGAGGATTTGTCATATATGGAGATAACAACAAAGGGAGGATCATTGGAGAAGGCAACATAAGAGATAGCTTCAAAACCAAAATCAGAAATGTTCTTTATGTGGAAGGGTTAAAGCACAATCTCCTAAGTATAAGCCAACTCTGTGATAAAGGGTTCAAAATGTCATTCAATGACAATTGCTGCATGATATGTGATGGACAAAGTGGTTAGGTGATTCACATAGGTAAAAGAAAAAGTAATATCTATTTACTCTCTATAGATCATGCATTCTTTCACAACACTTCTTGCCAAATAAGCAAAATTGATGAATCTTGGCTATGGCATAGAAGGGCAAGGCACATTAACATACATCATATGAACAAGCTAATTAAAAAGGATTTAGTCATTGGCTTACCCAAACTCATGTTTGAAAAGGACAAATTATGTGATGCTTGTCAAAAGGGGAAACAAACTAAAAATTCTTTTCAAAGTAAAAACATTGTTTCCACCTTAAGACCCCTTGAATTACTTCACATGGATTTGTTTGGTCCTTCTAGAACTATGAGTTTAGGAGGTAATTACCATGGGCTTGTCATTGTAGATGATTACTCTAGATTCACATGGACTCTGTTTTTGAAATCCAAGAGTGATGCTTCCAATGCTTTTCAAAAACTGGCCAAACTTGCTCAAAATGAAAAGGGAAGCAAAATTATCTCAATAAGAAGTGATCATGGTGGAGAATTCCAAAATGAACATTTTGAAAAATTCTGTGAAGAAAATGAAATTAACCACAATTTTTCAGCTCCAAGAACACCTCAACAATATGGTGTTGTGGAGAGGAAAAATAGATCCCTTGAAAAAGGTGCAAGAACTCTTCTTAATGAGACAAATTTGCCTAAATATTCTTGGGCTGATGTTGTAAGTACAGTTTGTTACACTTTGAATAGATTGCTAATAAAGCCTATTTTAAAGAAAACCCCTTATGAACTATACAAAGGTAGAAAACCAAACATTTCTCATTTGAGAGCATTTGACTGCAAGTGTTTTGTTTTAAATAATGGTAAAGAATCACTTGGAAAATTTGATGCAAAAGCTGATGAAGTCATTTTCCTTGGATATTCATTACATAGTAAAGCATATAGAGTTTTCAATAAAAGAACTTTGTGCATGGAAGAATCTGTACATGTGATTTGTGATGAATCTAATCCCTCCAAGGAGGAAAAGAAGTGTGATGTAGACGCAGCTCCTTTGTGAAAATAATAGGAATACTCACAATAACCAAGAGGGGAGTGAATTGGTTAAAACCTTGGTATTTTAAAATTAATTCAAATCAGAGTTCAGGATCTTTATCACTTTCATAACCAAGAAATCTTTTTACTCAATCAAATAACTCAACCCCAAAAAATCAATAGATCAAAACAGAACTTGTTGGACAATGGATATGAATCAAAGAATCAATGACCAATGAGCAAGATGAGTAATAGAGAAATAGAAACAAAAACACAAGCAATTTATACTGGTTCACTTCATAACTGAAGCTACATCCAGTTTCTTCTAATCAACACTACATTAGAGTTCCACTATTATAAGTTTCTGTTCTTACAAGCTTTTACAAAAACCTCCCTTTATCAACACTAGATAAAGAATAGAAATCTAAAACCCTATTAGAATTCTAAGGAGCAAGAACCAAAGAACACTACTCTGTTCTTGAGCTAGAGAACCCTTCTCTAGAACCAAGCAAGAAGAACCCACTTACAATAGCAAATTACAGCAGAAATTCAAAAATGAATTTACAAACAAAGATTAAGGAGAGAGACAACCTGATGATCCATTGAATGTAATGCACATGAATTATCAAGTTAGGTTGAACAGCAGACAAAATCAGACCATGCTTTTCCTTAAACTTGAAAAGTTTCTTGCTCAAGAATCATTCAAAGACCCATTGATGTTTTGAATGAAGCAAGAAGTAATAACACTGAGAAAATCACTTTGAAAGACTTAGAAGGCTTGTGTATACTCAGAAATACAAAGTGGTCAAGTTGTAAAACAAGCCAAGCCTTCAATCTTATTTATAACAGATTTTGTAACTAACAGTAATCGATTAAACGTGTCTAATAATCAATTAAAATGTTAAAGAAGCTTTCTGGGTTTCAGCAACGAGCAAAATAATCGATTAAACCAAGTTGTAATCGATTAAGATAGAAAGCTCTGTTTTACAAAATGAACTGTGTAATAGATTAAGAATTTTGGTAATCGATTAAATCAGAAAGTAAGCTTTTTCCAAATGAACTATGTAATCGATTACTGATAATGGTAATCGATTATCACAGCAAGGCTCAAAATATATTTTCAACTATGTAATCAATTACACTAAGTAAGTAATCGAGTAAAAAATTTAACAAAGCAATTTATTTTCAATCAAAGGCCAAATAATCGATTAATCCGATAGGTAATCGATTAATTTGTTCATAAAGGTTTTTCCGGTTTGAACGAAGAACAAAATAATCGATTATATCATTAAGTAATCGATTAAAATAGTAAGAAATCATTTTTCCAAAAACCTTTTAATCAGATTCAAACCTTAACCAAAAAGATAAAACCTTTGATGTTTTAATGAAAACCATTTAAGCTTAATAATGAATGAATGAATGCAATGCAAGGATCAATTAGATTGCCTTTCTCTTACACTTGAATCATTTATAAAACTTCAAAGCACTTCAAGCATGTTGAAAGCTCAAAACCCATTTCTGAATCAAAGTCTTTCACTCTTCATGATGCTCCCCCTATATCCAACACTTTGGAGAAATTTATTCAGCTTAATGATTCAAAGAATAAAGAAAAAGAAAAACCAAGTGCTGAAACAAAACCATCAACACCAGTCCAAGAGTCAAAAGATTGGAGAACTACCAGAGATCTCTCACTCAATATCATTGGTGAAGTATCAAAGGGAGTATCTACTAGATCTTTATTAAGAAATCTCTGTTGTAATATGGCTTTTATTTCTCAAATTGAACCTAAGAATATTGATCAAGCCTTAATTGATGAACATTGGATGCATGCCATGCATGATGAATTAAATCAATTTAAGAGAAATGAAGTTTGGGAACTTGTTCCTAGACCTTCCTCTCTCAAACCTATTGGTACTAAATGGGTTTTTAGAAACAAACTTGATGAGAGTGGAATCATAGTCAGAAACAAAGCTAGATTGATTGCAAAATGTTACAACCAAGAAGAAGGCATTGACTATGAGGAAACCTATGCTCCAGTTGCAAGATTGAAAGCCATTAGGTTATTGCTTGCATATGCATGTTTAATGGATTTTACACTTTTTCAAATGGATGTTAAAAGTGTTTTCTTAAATGGTTATATTGAGGAAGATATATGTGTGGAGCAACCTCCAGGTTTTACTGATTTCAAACATCCAAACCATGTTTTTAAACTTAAAAAGGCTCTTTATGGTTTAAAACAAGCTCCAAGATCTTGGTATGAAAGTTAAGTAAATTTCTGATTGAACAATCTTTCACAAGAGGACATGTTGATAAAACCTTGTTCATGAAAAGGCAAAAGAATGATATCTTATTGGTTTAAGTATATGTTGATGATATAATTTTTGGTTCAACTAATCAATTGTTGTGCAAAGAATTTTCTATCTCTATGCAGAATGAATTTGAAATGTCAATGATGGGAGAATTATTTCTTGGACTTCAAGTGAAGCAAATGAAGAATGGGACATTTCTAAATCAAGCCAAGTATTGCCTTGAAGTGATCAAAAAGTTTGAAATGGATAACAACAAAGATGCTACAACTCCAATGGCAACATCAACCTATCTTGATTCAGATGAAAAAGGAAAGAAGGTTGATGAGTCAAAATTTAGAGAAATGATTAGATCCTTATTGTATTTGACAGTTAGTAGACCATATATTATGCTAAGTGTGTGCTCTTGTGTGCAAGATATCAAGCAAATCCTAAAGAATCACACCTTACAGCAGTCAAAAGAATCCTCAAATATCTCAAGTCAAAACCAAAAGTTGGTCTTTGGTATCCTAAAGGTGCATTAATTAATATTGTTGGTTATTCTGATTCTAACTTTGTAGGATACAAGTTGGATAGAAAAAGCACTAGTGGAGCTTTTCTGTTGATTTGAGGGGGAGCTACATGAAGATTCAAGTGAAGAATCAAGTAACAATAAGGCTTGAATGTTTTCAAAGAATGAAGATTGAAGCTTGTGATTTAATGTAAAAGGAAAGAAAGCACTAAAGTGATCCAAGCTTTGAATACATATCATTCATATATCATACAAGCATTGCATCATATTGATTTTAAGTAATTGATTTGAAACTTAAGAAAAAGCCAAGTATTTTGGAAAAACAGCCTAGTACTGCTTTAATCGATTACTGCCTCAAGTGAATCGATTATTTTGTTCATAAGCTTTCTGGAAAATCAAACATGAACACTTT
>PYAF01003042.1:186910-199179 GCA_007407185.1 Glycine tomentella
GGATTCTTGATCGAATTAAAGGGTGAAATTGCTAGTTATCTAGTATTTACAATTATAGGAGAGATTTATCTTATGTAAACTTCAAGTTAAAATAATCAGTCAAATGAAAGAGGTAATGCTCATAAGGGATTGTGCCTGACCACAATTAATTCTCATTGGTAACCTTTTAAGTTTAAATTTACTGTTTTGTTTAAGTTTCATTTTTAATCAACACAATCATTCAACAACTTTCTGCGTAATTTTATGTTTTCTGTTTTCAATCACAACTGTTTTAATTACTGCAAAATCATTCCAATCCCTGTGGAGACGATAACTCACTTACCTACTTTATTACTTGTTAACGATCGGTGCACTTGCCGTATACATTTGCCGTAATCGCGCAACATGTCACACCAACAATGTCAAGTAAAGGGAGTATGTATCTATTTGTTTTGTATGTATTATCTATGAGGAATACCATATGACATGAATTGCTCAATTTTACTTCATTCAAGTGTGTCCAAAATATATCACGTACAACATCTGAAAATATAATGAACACTTATGCAAATAACCAAGAGGGGGGTGAATTGGTTTTACCTCAGAGTTTTTAAAATTTCCTTTCAAAATATGTAACAACGGAAGTCTTTCAAAAAAAAGATCTTATCTTTTAAAACCAAATAGAAAAACAATTTCCTTCACCAATCAAATCACTCTTGTGCTGTGACCAATATTGTAAGATGAACAAAACTAATACTTCAAGAATATCATGAAATACAAACAGAAATATTAAATCACACAAGATTTATACTGGTTCACCTCTCAACCTCGGAGGCTACATCCTGTTTTCTTCTAACCAAATCTTTGTTAGAGTTCCACTATAACAAATATTATTTATTTACAAGCTTACAACGATCTCTTTTACCCACCCTAGGTAAAATTCAAAATCTATACCCTATAGACTTTTCAAAAGACCAAGAACCAGAGATCCCTTCTCTGTTCTTTCCTTTAGAAAACCTTTCTAGAAAAAGCTTTAAAGAATACAATTATTATATGGACAAACAACTCACATACAAAACAATTATCAAACAAAAAGACCAAGCTTAAGGTTCAAGAAAGATATCACCTTATAATCCTCAGCTAATTCAATGAAATGAATGATTCAAACAAATTGAGAATGTATACAAATATTCTTTCTTGATGATTTCTTTAACCAATAGCTTGAACAACTCTTCAAACAATGAGAATGATGACTAAGAAATCATGTAACTCTCCATGACAATAAGCATATTTGATTTTCTCTTTAAACTCAACTTTGGTGTTTTTGAGAACTGTAGAAAATGATTTTCACTAATCTTGGACGAGTTTATCTAAATTTCTCTTAATGAAAATAACATAGACCAAGTTGTTCTATTTATAAAAAAAAAAAAAAAACAGACTTAACTAACTGTAATCCATTATTTCGTCAATGTAATCGATTATTTTAACTATTGTAATCGATTATTTAACAAGATAATCGATTAAAGTGTTCATCAGGAATCTGGAATTTTGTCAAGAACAAAATAATCAATTAAGTCATCTAGTAATAGATTATTCCAGATGAACTCAGTTTTCTAGTCACACATGTAATTGATTAAGTTCTCATTTAATCGATTATCACAGACCATGTATAAAACTGATCAAAGCACATTTAATCGATTACAATTATCTTGTAATCGATTAAACCAGATCAACATGCTGTGAAAATTTATGCAGAAGCTTATGTAATCGATTATATCTCAAAATAATCGATTATCACAGAGAAAATCTAATTCTGTGTTAAACTTATTTAATCGATTATGAATAAGTGGTAATCGATTAAAATGTTCATAAGGCAAAACCAGAAAGCATTCACATGCATTTAATCGATTATATCAGCTAGGTAATCGATTAAAACAGTGAGAAAAAGTTTTTATAAAATTTTAGTTGCCTTTATGAATTTCTATCTAATTTCTTATTACCATATGATTAAACCTATTTAAATGTATGTATGAATGCATGAATTAATCAAAACTAGTGAGGATTATAAAGCTTTAACAACTGAACCAAGCTTAAACAAGAAATTACAAATGCCATCAATTGAGTGGGAATGTGAAACATCAAAACTTGTATGCTTCATTCTTCTTGATTCCATAACTTCAGCTTCCTCAAAGCTAACAACATCTTCATCCTTCAGTGTATGCCAATGAATATACATATCATGTTTAAGTAGCTTCATTAATTGTTGCATTTCAGTATTACTGTCTCTTATAGAAGAACGATATGTATATATTGCATTGTACAGTTGCTTCATTGTTGTACAATTGTTGGCATTGTGATCCTTCAAAGTGAGAAGAATATTCTTTGGTTTGACCATCGAATTTGTCATATCACCCAGAATAATATTCTCATCCTCAGTTAGTCGACCAACATATGGATGTTCGGTCAATGACTTAGCCAAAGTATGATTATTAGTCTCACATTAAGTTGACCATCCACTCTTCACCTCTTGGAATTGGTTTCGCTCGTAGCTTAAAAGGACAATCACATTTTCTAGTGCTAATCACTATCTGTAATAAATCTTTTTTGTATGCTCTATACTTTTCACTCCTTTCACAACCAATTAAAACAAATGAGGTACTTCCCCTATTTTCAATTGATGTGTCAGACCTCATTATCATAGCTACAAAAACAATATCATACGCAATAGTACGAGCCCATTGTAGTACGTCTTCACGGGAAGGAAACACCTACAAAAAGGATAATACATGTTTAGTCTTCTTAAATCATTATTCATTTACTTACTTTAACCATATACAAAATCATAACTGTACCTAAGAAGTATTGAAGGCATCAGAACAATCAACTAAGCAATTAATATTTTCAAACACAACAACTTCGTCTTCGTTGTCTCCATTTATATTAATTTATTTAGACATAATACTCTTATACATCCACTCATCTTTGTCCATCTTAACAAATCAATAAAAAAAATAATTCAATGACAAACCATACGGATAATAATTATATTTACAAAATTAAATAATACAAATTCAATACAATTTTTTTAACCTAAGTAATACAAATTCAATACAAAATTGTCAATCCGTATAAAGCTTACAGATTGCCAATCTATATGCTTCATACGGATGGATGTTAAAAAAACAAGAAAACTTACATCTGCCACCAAAACACCCACCGCTACAACAAAACCAACGACAATGCAACTACCAAACCACGACCAACTACGGGAGAATGAGGTCTGCCAAGAAGAACAAATGAATGAGGTGAGCAAAAATGAAGAATAACCAAAAATGAAGAAGAAACAAAAATAAGAAGTGTAGGAAGGGTATATTTGGAATTTACAAAATGAATGGTGTATGGAAGTTTTGAATGGTGTAGGAAGAAAATACCCATGATGCCATACCTTGTCTGGAATCGACATGTGAGAAAAGGATGCATCCCATTCCCATTGAAATATCTGATTTCAAGAATCTTGAACCTTGGTTAGTGTTGATCATCGCGCGGGGATTCACAGGAGAAAACCCTGTGGAGGGTGCAGGATCAGAAGGAGCGGTTGACCACGGCTCCAGTGCTGACTCTTCCAGACCCTGAGGGAGTCTTTAAGGTATTCTGTGATGCATCCAAGCGGGGACTTGGGTGTGTGTTGATGCAGGATCAGAAGGTAGTTGCCTATGCTTCCAGGCAACTGAAACCTCATGAAGAGTCGTATCCCACTCATGATCTGGAGTTGGCAGCTGTGGTGTTTGCTCTGAAGATTTGGAGGCACTATTTGTATGGTGCCAAGCTGATAGTGTTCAAGGACCATAAGAGCCTCAGATATCTCTTTGATCAGAAAGAGTTGAACATGAGACAGAGGCGCAGGATGGAGTTCCTGAAAGACTATGATTTTGAGCTGAGATACCATCCAGGCAAGGCTAATGTGGTTGCTGATGCCTTGAGCAGGAAGAATGTGACTGCTGCATGCTTGATGATCTCTGATTGCAAACTTATTGAGCAATTCAGAGACATGCACCTGACAGTAACTGAAGGTACACATGGTCTTGAGTTGAGCAGGACCAAGGTGGATAATGAGCTGATCAGGAGGATCAGAGAAGCTCAGCAGCAGGATGAGGATGTGAGGGCCATGCTTGGCCAACAACATGTTTCTTGGGAAGACCACCACTTGGTGAAATACCAAGGTCGTGTTGTAGTGCCTAAGGGTGAGCTGAGAGATGTCATCCTATCAAAGGCACATTAGGGCCAGTTCAGCATCCATCCAGGAGCCACCATGATGTATCATGACCTGAAGAAGAGTTTCTGGTGGCCAGGGATGAAGAAAGACATAGCCAAGTATGTGGCTAAGTGTCTGGTGTGTCAGAAGGTGAAGATTGAGCATCAGAGACCATCTGATCTGCTTCAGCCTTTAGAGATCCCTGAGTGGAAATGGGACAACATTTCCATGGATTTCGTGGTGGGATTACCGAGGACTCAGAGTGGATACGATTCCATCTGGGTGATTGTGGACAGGCTGACCAAGTCTGCTCATTTCTTGCCTGTGAGATCTGACTACACTACAGAGAGGTTGGCCCAGCTATATGTCAGGGAAATTGTGAGACTGCATGGAGTCCCTGACAGTATCATCAGTGATCGAGATCCGAAGTTCACCTCAATGTTCTGGGGGCTTTTGGGACCCAGCTCAGACTCAGCACGGCCTATCATCCTCAGACAGATGGTCAGACAAAGAGGACCATCCAGACTCTGGAGGATATGCTGAGAGCTTGTGCTTTGGAGCAAGGTACTAGCTGGGACAGATATCTACCTCTGGTGGAGTTTTCCTATAACAACAGTTTTCATGCCAGTCTGGGCATGGCACCATATGAGGCTCTGTATGGCCGTCGGTGCAGGCTCCAGTATGTTGGACAGAGGTAGGAGAGAAGTAGTTACTTGGACCTGAGATGGTTCAAGAGACCTCTGAGCAGATCAAGATGATCCGAGACAAGCTGATGAAGGCTCAGAGTCGACAGAGAAGTTATTATGATCAGAAGCACAGACCCTTGCAGTTTGAAGAGGGTGATCAATGTGTTTCTGAGGTTATCTCCAGTGATGGGCGTAGGACGAGTTTTGGGTGTGAGGAAGCTGAGTCCTAGGTTCATTGGTCCATATCAGATCCTTGAGAGGATAGGACCAGTGGCATACAGGCTAGCTTTGCCTCCCCAGTTGTCAGGACTTCATGATGTGTTCCACGTGTCTTAGTTGAGGAAGTATGTGGCAGATCAGAGAGAATCTGACGAGTCCTACAAGGCCCATGAGGATTCTGGACAGAATGGAAAAGCAGATCCGCAGCAAGACCATTCCTATCGTCAAGGTACAGTGGGAAGGCAGGACGCCTGAGGAAGCAACTTGGGAGCGAGAGCAGGAGTTGCTGCAGAGATATCCCGAGTTGGCTAACAGGTATGATTCTGAATTTTGCGGACAAAATTCCTAAAAAGGAGGGGTGAATGTAAGGATCCTCATTCTTGGCACCTAACCCCGCATTATTGCGCGGGGATTCACATGCCAGAGTTTTCCAGCCAGCGCGAGTCACGCCAGAGGTCGCGCGGTTAGCGCGGGAAGTGGCCTGGAAAACCCATTTTCTCTGGATTTCCACGTTGCCAGCGCCAAGGTTGGCGCGGATAGCGCCATTTGTTTTAGGAGTTGACGCTGATAGCGTCAAGGATCACGCTGATAGTGCCAGAAGTGCCCTGGAAAATCAATTTTCTCTGGATTTTCACGCTGATGGCGCCAGAAGTGGCGCGGGTGGCGCCACAGGTCTCGGGAAGTTGGCGCTGATGGCGCGGGGTTGGCGCTGTTAGCGCCGGACCACCGACATTGTGGCGCGGATGGCGCGGGAGGTGGCGAGGATCGCGCCAGAGTTCGAGCAGGGTGAGTATAAATGGGTCAACACGCGAAAAACGGAGGGGAAAGGCATTTTCTTCTTCCGTGGACCTCCAAACCTCCATTAATGGCAGTTCCAAGCTTTTTGGGACCCTATGTACTAGCCTAAACACCTCCCTAAGACCTTTAATCTTGAGAGAAACCTTTGAAAGCTTGAATCCTTCAGTTCTGCTCTTGAAAAACCCCTTTTGAGTGAGAAGTGGAACCTCAGAGGAAAAGCTCAGAGAACTCGAGTCTGGCGAAGAACCACGGCGTATAAAGGACAATAGAGCTTGAGGAAGTTGTCCTGAGATCTTCTGAGTCGTCTCTGAGGTAAGATATTCAAGTTTCTCCGTTTAATTTTGATCCTGGGGGTGTTTGTGAATAGTGACCCATATGAGCTGGGGTTAGAATTAGCCCAGGGTCTTGTTGAGAAACTTGTTCAGAGCGATGAATAGATGAAGGATTAGCTTTCATTTTTTGCTTTTGATGACTTTGAATCTTGGCTCTGTATATGCCTGTGTGACTTGTGTAGAGTCACTTGTTGATAACTCTCTGATAGGCTAGAGCCTTGATTATATGATGTTCTGAGCCGAGAGGCTAGTGGAGCCGGGCTTTGAGTGGAGCTCAGCCCATTCTGATGACGATTGAGCTGTGGGGCTGAGGGAAAGCTTAGGATATGTATATATGTAGTGAGTCTGGGATGACTCAGATGGCTTGTATTCAGCCCTGATTGACCTTGACTGGTTCTAGAGTAGCCTAGTGTAGGCTGAGTTTGATTGAACCCTAGGATAGGGGAATTCTGATATAATATGTTCTGTGAATTGTATGCCTGAGGGCTTATTTTGATATGAGTTGTGCATGTGCCTTGATTAGGCTTTGATTCTGAGACTGTTGGTGGCGGGAGCCACAGACCTGGGAAGGAACTGCTGACTGAGACCTTACCAGGTAAGTTCAGTGTTTCTGGGGAATGAATTCCCGCTTTGGTTGCACAGCACACTCCTGGGGAGTGTTGGTCATGATTCATACTGCATGCATTGGTTATGGCATTGTTTGGATTGATTTTATATGCATCTGTATTGGATATATGTATGCTATGATTGAGATATCTGTTGGCCAATAGTTGAATATCGGCATTGAGGAGCTCTGCCGGGTATTCAAGGTGTTGAGGAGCTCCGCTCATTGGCCAATAGATGACTACCAGCATCGAGGAGCTCTGCCATAAATTGACAGGTACTGACGTTGAGGAGCTCCATCAGGGCGTTGAGGAGCTCCGCCAGGCATTGAGGAGCTCTGCCACCTGTCAATTGTTGTGTTTATGATTCTGATATGTTGAAGGCCAGAAGGCCAAGCCAGTGGGCTATGTGTTATATGTGATGAATCTGTGAGCCAGGGTGGGAATGATTTCCCAAGGACTCTGAGCTTACTGAGATATGTTATCTCACCCCGTGTGGGGTTTTCTATGATTTCAGGTGACCAGTCTAGAAGAGAAGATCAGTCTCAGGGCAAGAGGCCCAGCAGAGACTAGGCTGCTTGACTGAGGAGCGACTTGAAGGCTCTATTTTGATTCTGTTTTGATGTATAGTTCTGTATACCCTCGAGGAGGGCTGATATTCTTGTGTATCCCCACAGACCAGAGGCTCGCTCGGAAAGGCTGCTATACCATACCTTTTGACTCCACTCTACTCTAGTAGTCACTGGACTATATGTACAGAACTATCTGAGTTTATGATATGAGACTTTCCCTGAATATATATTTGTTGTACATGTGACTATCTACCTAAGTCTTGTAGATATCTGTCTTTATGATGTATGATATGAAAAACTGAATCAGCAGGGGCATGATAGATGTATGTTCTGTGTGTGAGATGCTTTATATTTGTGATTCCATACATAATGTATCAAGAAAAGCGATTATGTGCTTCCGCTAAGTTTTATAAACTATGTTTTATGCGCTAATATGATATTATTAATGATAACACGTCGGAGGCCTAGGGGGTGTTACACTAGGCAACTATTTGGGTCCAAAAGTGTCAGGCTCGACAAGAGGCTAGTTGCCTATTAGTCCAAAGGGACAGGTTTGGATCACAGTCTATTAAGATTTTTTTTTCAAATATCATTTTATTTATTTGTTTGTTTTACTACTCCTTTCTTTGTTTTTCTTCATTCAATTTTCTATAACTTTTTTTTCAAAATAAAAATAAAAATTCAAACTATAATAATGCAAATAACTTAATTGAAATTAACAATTTGGTTGGTAAGTGAGAATGGTGGGAAAATAGGAGAAATAAGAAATTGGAGGGAAAAAAAGTGGGTTTGTTTGGTTGTATGAAAAAATATATGGAGGAAATTAAATAGGTATGAATAAAAAGGTGTCGGATTCACACCTTTTTATTTTCTCCCTTAAATGTGCAGAAATTGCATCGTTTGCATTTTTCAACAATAATAATCCATTATCAAGGATAAGCGAGGGAGGAAGAGGTAATTGATTTGATTCTTCTTGCTAACAAAAAACTAACATTTTCGATAAAAAAAATCAATTATCAATAGGCATAATCAATTATGAATGCTATTACATGTTAAAGTACTCCCTCTATTCCAATACAATAATCATCCTAGGTTGTTTTACACAAATCAAGAAAAAATAATAAATAGATGAAAGAAAGTAGTAATTTTACAAAATTAACCTTAAGTATATCTCCAGAACTATGAATCATGGTTCCAAATAAATTTCTAGAATATGTATATATAATTTTGAAAATACATTTTCATAAAGCAAAAAGGGTGTCCTTCTTTAAGAAACATAGTATTGGTAAAATGGGGAGGGGGATATCAGGGTGTACTTAGGAAATTCTGGGGTGTAAATAGAAGGATCCTTTATTAGATCAATGGCTAAGCTAGCAACTATTTTGGCCCAAAAGTGTAACAAGAATATTTTTTTTCAAATATCATTTTATTTATTTATTTATTTATTTTACTACTCCTTTCTTTTATATCTCCATTCATTTTTCTATAACTTTTTGTCAAAATAAGAATAAAAATTAAAACTTAAATAATGCAAAATAATTTAATTGAAATTGGCAATTTAGTTGGTAGGTGAGCATGGTGGGAAAATAGGAGAAATAAGAATTAGGAGGAAAAAAGTGGGTTTGTTTGATTGTATGAAAATATGCATGGAGGAAATTAAATAGGTAAGAACGAAAAGGTGTGTGATTCACACCTTTTTATTTTCTCCCTAAAATGTGCATAAATTGTATTGTTTGTGTTTTCCAACAATAACAATCAATTATCAATAAGCATAATCATTTATGAATGCTATTATATGTTAAAGTAGTTGTTTAAAAACTAATAGTTTATTATGAAAACTTCATAATTAATTAATTAATTATGAAGCATTGATAATCGATTATGGATTGATTCTTCATAATTGATTATCAATATTATTCTTTTCTTTTTTTTTCTTATAAAATAAAAACATTTTTATATTATATTTGTCACCTACTTTCGTTTATCTATTTATGTTTATTGTATTTGCATTCTCTCTATTTTTCGCCTATTTTTTCCTTATCAAACACACTGAGTATTTGGACAAGTTACAAAAAGTAACATACATCAATACCAACAGCTCATTTGTTGCAAAAGTTACTCAATATTTCGAGCCCTTGACTCATTAAGGAAAGTCACTAGTAAAGAATATCATTCCTTATTTCGCCTTATCCCAAAGATTACTATAGATAATTTTTATTCCCACTAGATCAGTAGCTAAGTTAGCAATAGTAGTAGCAATTACAATGAGGCGGGTATATCACTACTACACACGTGATCTTTAGCAACACTTTTTAGCCTACGGAGATTGGCCCTCGAGTGCAAAGGCAGAAGGGAGCTTGACTGCAAGACCCACCTATGTAAAAATGTTAGTAAAAGCTTTTAACATCATTTAAAAAATGACACCAAATATGAATAAACGTTACTAATATAGTGTAATATTTTATAAATGTTGTGTGTATCACATGTCGTTAAAACCTTTAATGATATAGACTATACACAATATTTGATAAAATGTTGCAAAAACATAGTAACAATTATTCATATTTGGCTACATTTTTTAAATGTTACAAAAAATTATTAACAATATTTTTACTAAAATGTGGCGGTGTATGTAAATGGGTAGTAAATAGTAATCCTTGGTCATTCCCTAGTATTAGTACAACTATTCATGTATATTCACAAATATATGTAAATACTTATTAAAATATAATTTTTTAAGAAGTGAAATATAAAATAAAAATTAAAAAATGAAATATATATTTATATAAAAATAAATTAGAATAAATTACTTTATATATGATAAAGAACGTTTAAATAATTTCAAATTATAGGGACCTACATGAATGAGTACCTCATTATCCACCATTACTCTATTATAAGTGGATATTTGCAGGTCTGAAGATATCAATTTACAGGAGCAATTAGAATATCACATAGAACACTACAAAAGGTCAGGTCAGTGTCCTTTGGGATAAGTTTGAGAGAGAGAAGTATTCTTTTTCTTAACCATGACCAAGAAATATATCTGAGGGTCAACACAGTTGCCGGAGAGAAGCTAGAGTATGCGGGAGAGGATCCAGATTTTTTATAAGAAAGAATGTTTCACAAGAGTGTTATTAATCAAAATTAATAACTTCCTTCTAATTAACCAACTAGGTATTAGCCAAAAAAACAACAAAAATTGTATTGAGAGACCTCAACAAAAATAATGCAAATAAGAAAGTGTATATATGAAGTGCATGAAATTATTGCTCCTATAATTGAGTGGGGTAAGTAGGACTTATCTAGGGTTTTAAAAGAAATTTAAAAAGAGCAATGTCGTACTTCTAAAGTGTGACTTGCTCCATTAAAAAATAAAAATCGCATGGGAAAGCGTACTCCAAATAATGTACAATTAACTTGCTCAAACTTTATTAAAATAAGTAAATAGACTAAGCCCAATGATACAAGAGTAAAAAAAAATTCCAAAGTTTCCAATAGAATATATATACATCATCCACTATTTCTTTTCCACTGTGCTTTAAATGATATCCCTCGGCCCTCATGTCACTTAAACTCATCAGTTCATGACACTTCCTATTTTTTATTAATTTTATTTTATTTTATATTGTAATGTTAAAATATTTGTAAATTGTAAATGAAACTAATGCAGCAAGTATGATGGACAATGCTCTCTCTTAAGTCTCCATCTCATCTAATCTTATCAATAATAAAATTAATTTATTTTAAATATTACTCACGTACATATATCACTTGTTCAAGCACGATTTGCTTATGGTCAAATCAATAACTTTGAACTATTTATACCTATATCAATTCAATAATATGCTTTGCATCTAGTTATCTAATCATTAATGTAAGTGCAGTACTTGACATACTAAAATTGATAGGATTTTTTTTTTTTGTTACAAAAATTAATTAATGGGATTTGATTTAGTGGAAGAGAATTTAAGATGTTTATATATAAGAAATTAAGTTTCGAATCTTGTTGAAGAGTATTTTCATTAATATAATTGTATTTCAAATAAGATTAATTTTGAAAGAAAAAAATCTAGAAAAAAAGGGCGTGCTCTATTTTATACTCTCGTAAAGAAATGTCTTCTCAATGCACTAATGTATGTACCACTCACACACACACACATAATACCATGTTGCTTTACGAAGCATTACAGCCTAACCCTTAAAATATACTATAACCCTAGGTAGCAAATTAAAGGCCGACATAATAAGGTCTAATTTTATAAACATATAACTTACGAAATGAACTTATGAGAAATCTGTACAAGAAAGACGAGAATAACACATGAACCGCAGAAAAACAGCTTGGACACTCCTCACATTGCATGTCTCACAATTCTGTCAACTAAGATGTCTCATGTGGACATGTTCAAATCTTATGATTATAGCGTGCATGCAAGGTTAAGAGATGAAGTGAAAATATAATCTATAATTGTTTTTTTATACGATATAGTTTACAATATATTTGTATTTAAAAGCAAATTTATTAATGTATATTTTCATATGCATGATTAAAAAAACACTATAATTTTAGATTTAAAGAAAAGTGAAACATATGCAAGATTAAATAAATAAATAATAGACTAAAGACATATTTTTTTAATTATTATCATCTTCATTTAATAAAAAAATATTTTTTTAAATTTTCGAAAAAGGCAAATGATACTGTGAAACATTATTAAATAAATGTAAACATATAAAACTCAAAGTGGAGATTTCTTTATTCTCCAAATTTTAGTTTTGTAAATCTATCGTCCTTAGTTACTTATCTAAAGATAACATGCATCTAT
>PYAF01003042.1:199279-212533 GCA_007407185.1 Glycine tomentella
AAGACGTTGGCATATAAGATAATTAAAATATTGTAGTAATTAATTAAAAATAGTAAACTGATATTTTTTATTTTTAAAAATATATAAATGTAACAACTATCAAGTTATATGAATATCTAGTTGAATTCAAAAAAATGAAGATATAGTTGGTATTTATTAAAAAAAGGAACATTTTGTTTTTGGTGTCACTCAACTATAAGAGAGAAACAATTATTAGTTTAATTATTAAAATAAACATTGTGAATTAAGTTGTCGACGAAAAGAGAATAACTTTTTTTTTCCTCATAAATATGTACAAAGTGTAATCTATACATAAATGTGTATAAGTTAGAATATTCTTTTTTTATTTATCAAAGTAAGGTATCCTATAGGCAGAATTTATAAGATTAATTCTCAATATGTCTAGATCATTAAAGCAAGTTTTGTCTCTCCCAATAAAATATTCATCATATGCACAGTCAGAGATCAAATCTTTATTAGCATGCTTAAGAAACTCAGTCATTTATCAATTATGTTGGACCTTCTTAGTATATAGGTTAGATAATTAGTGAAAGAAGATTTTATCATGAGAGAATGAAAAAAAAAATGATGTTATGAATAATATATTTGTTATTGTCCATATCTTTCATTATCTTTTATAATTTTTTTATTTATATTTATCTTTTGTAACTTTTTCAATTATCTTTTGTATTTATAAATAAGCTACTTTTATTGAAAAAATAAGCATATTCCTCATTCTTTTTAAACCCTTGTATTCTCTTTTTCTTTATTTTTCTCTCTACTTTTATGCTTCTTTCAAATTATATTTTATTTAACAAGTTATCAATATAATTGTCTTTCTTCCACGAGTCATTGACAATTGGTATTACAACTTGCAAGGAAAATTCACGTAAAGAAATCAATTAAAGAAAATTGTTCTTTTAAATTCATATTTCAAGGCCAGATTTTTTTTCTCTCAAATTTTGTTATTCATACTATGTGTTTGTTAGAATATGTGTTCTACTTACATAATTGTGAATTTGATCATTTGAGAATCTTGAAGACTCTATCATAGAAGGAATGTTTTAGAATATTTTTCTCACCCGAAGTGAGAAAATAATGCAAAAGTGAAAATAAAAAAATAATTTTTTTCACTCGAAGTGAGAAAATGACGCCTTAATGGTTGAGACCTATGAATTTTATTATAATTTAATCTTACACAAGAGAAAGTAATATTCTTTTGAGTTCACATTTCAAAGTTAAACTCTTCACGTTTCCCTATTTATATTATTCATAAATATGATGTATATAGTTATATTGTTCACATAAATGTGAAATTTGTATAGATGTAATGTGTCTTGAAGACACTATCAAATGAAGAAATTTCAAAAATAATTTTGTAAAAGGTCTTGAAGACCATACAAAAAGAAACAAATAAAGAAATTTGATTTTTTTTTTGCATCACCAGAAGTGGAAAAATCATATTAAAAGTGAAAGGGAAGAATTTTTTATTCTTGAAGAATGAGAATAAAAAAGATTGATTTTTTCTCATCAAAAGTGAGAAAATAATGCAAAATGGAAAAAAGAAAGAATTTTTCATTCTTGAATAACGAGAATAGAAAAGATTGATTCTTTCTTACGAGAAGTGAGAAAATAGTGCTAAAAAAAGAATTTTCATTATTGAAGAATGAGAAATTTTACTATTTATTAAAATCTCAATTTGTGTCTATTAATTTATCTTAGTTTTTACGTGATACAATGACATGGTTAGTCTTGCGTGTAAATATTTCTACATGTGCATCGGAATCACATAATATATAAGGAATATGCTATATTAATATTTTATTGTTAATATATGTTATGATTCAAGTGATTACATTTGATAAATATTATTAAAATATTATGTATGATTCTTGGATATATGCAATCTAAATAATTATATACATATTAATAATTTTAAAATAGGAAAGAAAAATATTTGTAATTATAAGTTATAATTGTTTATGATATTTATATTGATTAGTCTTATCATTGTAGGTGAATATATTTACATGTTATATATTACGTGTATGTTTGCCAAAAAAATAATTATATTATGTATATGTTATATTGTGAGTATAAATATGCAATATTCATGATTACTAGTTAATTGATATTGTATGAAAAAAATTATCAATAATAGTATGGTAAAAAGAAAATTTATCTATTTTCATGCATTTAATGTGCTCTTATAGTAGCAATACCAAAGAATAATAACTTAAGCAATATTCAAAGTTTTTTCTTGTATATTCATAGAAAAAATAAGCATTAAATTTATATGAAAAATCATGATTCATTTGACTGACATTGTTTCATTCCCTAAAGTAAATGTTTCACATATGTATTTTTATTAAATAATTGTTTTAATTGTTCATTTTTATTATATAACATTTATCCATTATTGTTATAGATATATTTAACATTGATTTGTTATGATTTAAATGTTTTATATGGATAATTTTTGGATTATTTTGTAATCACACTTATTTCCATATTATGATTTTACTCATGTTTTTGTTTGAAGACATATTATTTGGCTTGAAAGATTTATAAATTCAGGAAACCAATGATGTATGTATTTATATATGAATTTCATACACATATTTATGAAATGTTTTATTAAATTAGTATATAGACCAATATACGAAATGTGGTACTTTTGACAATGATTGAGATTCAAATTACTTCGAGCTTCATGTATGTGTGTGTGCACACGCGTGTGTTGTAATCTTTATATTTATAAGTGCATTCAGTGAGTTATCACAGTTTGTTTTGTTTATTATGGACATAACTAATTATATATTAAAAGGATATGAAATTGCTTTAAAGTTATGGATTTCACATGATTGATTTTCATATAGCTAACTATAATAGCTTTTACATGCATTAAGGTCGCAATACTTGTCGTTGAATGATTTTATTGGTTTATAAACTTGTATACAACATATGTGATGTGTCTTTTATGGTGAACAATATCAAGAAAAATAATTTAAAAAATAGTTAGAGATATAGTATGTATGTCTCATTAATAGTATAATGACTCACATAAGGCAAAAAATTAATGTTAAATTTTCCTTACACGTTTATTAGTATAATTGAAAAACGATACATTTGTTACCCAGAAGTTAACAAAACGAAAATGAGTTTGTTGTTTGGCATGACCGGCAGGATAATCCCGTGTCTATTATAATGCGAAAAATATTTGAAATTTCATGTGGACGTCTATTGAAGAGCCAAAAGGATTCTTCAGTTCAATGATTTCTTATGTATTATATATTCCCAGAGGAAGTTGATAATTAAACAATCACCAACAAAAAATGAAAATAAATTCATTTCATTTTTAGAATGGATATAAGGTGGTATTTGTGGACCAATACACTCACCATGTGAATCATTTAGATATTTCATGATTTTAATTGATGTATCAACTAGATGGTCATATGTTTCCTTGTTGTCAACTCACAATCAGACATTTGTGATATTGTTGGCTCAATTAATCTGAGTTTGAACTCATTTTCAAATTATCCAATTAAGAGAATTTGTCTTGATAATGATGAAGAGGTTACATCTCATGTTTTTAATGGGTATTGTGTGACTATTGTAATTTTTGTTGAACATCATGTAGAACATGTTCATATACTCGATGATATCAAATTTTTAATGTTTTCTTTGGAACATGCAATGTTGCATGCTACAATATTGATTCGTATCATGTCAACTTGTTATAGTTAGTTCTCATCTTTTGAAATTGATTTTCAATTAGCAACCATATATTTCCAATTTTAATATTTGTTTTCTTTGTATGTGTTCTATATGTTATGAATATGAGTCCAATTGTTAGATTACAACACACTAAAATGAGTCCTTAAAGGAGGTTGAAAATATATGTTGGGTGTGAATCTCTATATGTTGAATCATTAATAATAAATTTATTTACGACTTAGTTTGTTGATTGTTATTTTGAATTAGTTTTCCTAACATGAGGGGAAAATAACAAGCAATTGGAAAAAAAAGATTACTAGAAATAAATTATCATTATCTTGATCCTCATACAATTTAATTTGAACTGAAAGTTTAAAAGATAATTCATTGAAAAAGTTTAGTAAAAAAAAGTAGCTAAATCAAAAGTATCAACTCCTAATGCTCCAATAAAATTTGATGTTCCTATTGGACAATATTGCAAAATAGGTCTAAAAAACGCATGGAGTGTGCTAGACACGTTGGTTCCAAAGATAAAAATCCTTAATTAGTAAAAGAAGCTAAAAGTAAGACAACCAAATTGATGTTAAGAAAATGTTGAAAGATTTATCTAACATAATTATATGTTTTAGTTCTAGAAGAACTTAGGTACCTGAAATTAATGAAAATAAAGAGATCTCATACTATGTCATGAATAAAATATGATGGAATTGAAATAATGTCAACGTTGACAATGTATTTGCATATAATGTAGCACTAAATATAAAAATGATAATGGGGATCAAGAGTAAGTCTATAAAGGATTGTAAACAAAGAAATGATTGACCAAAATAGAAAGATTCAATTAAGACAAAATTAGACTCACTTCCTAAACAAATGATTTTTGGACCTGTAGTTTATACACCTGAACTTGTAAAACACAATTACTTTTTTGGACATGTAGTCCATTCACATGAAAATGAAAATTTTGGACATGTAATCCATATACTAGAAGATGTAAAACTAGTTAGGTTTTGGACATGCAGTCTATATACTTGAAGATGTAAAAACTATTACATTTTTGGACTCGTTGATTATGCACATGAAGATGTTAAACCAATTGGATTCAAATAGTTTTTTTGCGCAAAACAAAATGAGAACGCTGAAATTGAGAATAGAAAACATGACCTAACATTATTTTTGAAGACACATATTCACCTGTAGTGGATGTGAATACTTTTGATACTTAATCACTCTAGTAGTACATGAAGGACTTAACTTACATATGATGGATGTTGTTACAACTTACTTATATCAGTTATATGACTCTCTTGATAATGACATTTGCATGAAACTCCCTGAAGAATATAATTTTCCTAATAATGCATATTCTCTTAAAGAATACTTTCTAGACTAAAGCAATCAAGTCGCATGAGGTATAATTGACTTAGTGAGCACTTGCTATGTATTTTCACGAAAATCTGAAAATAGATTTTTCATAATTGTTGTTTATGTAGATGATGTAAATATTATTAGAACTCTTGAAGATCTTCCAAAAGCTATAAATTAGTTAAAGAAATTATTTGGGATACAGGACTTAAGAAGCACAAAGTTCTGTTTGGGAAATTGAAAATTTAAATAATAGAATTTTTGTGCACCAAGAAACTTATATAGTAGAGGTGCTTAAAATGTTTTATATGAGAAATCACATTCATTGTACATTCTAATCATTGAAGGTCTCTAGATGTGAACTAAAATCCTTCTAGATCATGAGAAAATGATGAAGAAATACTAGGCCCTGAAGTACCATGTCTTAGTGTTAATGAAACACTAATGTATCTTATTGTGTATACACTATCTGATATATCATTCTCCACTAATTCACTAGAAAAATATAATTCTTCACTAATACAAAGACATTTAAGCATGTACTTCACTATTTTAGAGATTATTTGTTAGATGCTCATAATGATATAACATAAGTTTACATGAGGTGTTAAACAATTCCATGACAATATGTGAAATAAGTCAAAATAAGCACGTCAGCTAATCATACAAAAAATTTAGCTCAATACGAGGAAAAATCGCACCAACAATCAGATATGAAGACAATGTTGCATGTATTGTTTGGTTGAAAGAAGGATACATAATGTTGAATTGTTGACACATAAGTGTTTAATTTTATCCGAGCATACGTGAATGATTAAAGAAAATTTACAATAATCTATCTATTTACTCTTCCATTTTACTTCCATCCTATTTTTTTTGTCTATTTCTTTGACTTTTTCTATAATATCATTTGTTATATGTGTTACTTTTTCTTTCTATGTTTTCTCTTTTCTTCAAATAATTTTCATTTATTCACCTCAATCCACCTCGTTTTGAAATAGACGTTAATCAAAAATCATAAATAAATCGTTCTTGGAGTCAGAAAATCGGAAGGTGACATACTCTAGTGGTGATAGAATGAACTCACAAGGTTCAAAATTAACATGGAAAATAAATTTAAGGTAGGAACATATTCCAGTGGTGTTTGTCTTGGTCCTAACTGCTCTTAGGACTGTTTTTTATGTATAGTTGGGGATAGACATTTTCTTTTAACATTTTTAAGTTTGCATTACAAATGTTTCGATTAAACTAAAAAAAAATTATTCGTACTTTCTTAATTAAAACAACATAATGTAAGGACGAAAAGTATAGTTAACAGGTGTTACGTACAAGTGTAGTGAGGACTAGATATAGGTCATAGTGATAGTGGTTGAATCGATCTCTTATATGTATAATTTGTCTTTTCCTATACTTTTGATATCATGTATTTTCTTGAATATTTACGTTGAACACTTAGATTATGTTAAGCAGTACATATATGACCATCTTTACAACTTAAACAAACAATATAAATTAAATTATTGAAATTTATTTGAAGTGATTGAATTGCTATTTGGAAGAAAAAAATTTTTACAATTCAATTGATCCCCTCTTGTACTTCTATATATGTCCTTTGTCTAACATCCTGTGGTGCTTCCAAATACCATTGAAACACCACCATTAATACAAGGAAAGCTCCATGTTAGTGACCATTCCAATGTATCATCAAATTCATCTTCTAATTGCTTATCATCATGCCACATCAAACCTGTCCTCCTTCAGCATCCATAAATATTGCTCTAACCCACCTTCCATAACTATCGTCATTTATAAACAACCATCAAGGTTCTGAAGTCATTCGCAGAAGTAGCACCGTAAACATGCAATCTGGTAAACCTTGCCATCAATTAGAGACTCACACCTCTACTAAAGCTTCACCACATTATGCTCATCTCTATTTTTTTCTAATCTCTTGTTCTTACCAAAATCTGGAAATTCCACGTGTGAGCTAGACGAGGTCCAGGTGGGTTCTAAATTCTATACGTCGAATGATGGGTCAACCTTGTTTAAGGGAGGGACCTACAAAACAAAGGAAATACACTCTGATGCTGAAGTAAGTACATCAACTATTGGAGAATAACTGAGTGTGTGAGAGTGTATATGAGGTTTCCGGGGGTGTCTCGGAGGTATGTCCACCGTAGGTGAACAATGTATGAGTATGAGCGTTAATATCCAATCAATAATGATTTAGAGAGAACCTGTATTTATAGCAGCGTGGAGTATGGGCCTTGGGCCTTTCTTTGTTAGTGATCTGTTGATAAGATAATAATAGATAATAGCAGGCAGTTATGTAATTCGAATAGGAGATAATATGTACCTTGTAGATAGGTTGTTATTTATATATAAATAACAACTTGTAGATAATTAGAGAGATATTAGGAGATAAGGTGGTTGCACCATTTTGAATATGTGTAACAGATAGGCTGTTGCGATCCATGAGTTTCTGGAAGCTAAGAGGGTGGACGTCCGCGCTCATGTAGCAAGGCTGACACGGAGGGCGGATAAGCTGTCTTCGTTGTGTCAGGGTTGACACTTAAGGCAAAAATGTACACGGTTACTATAGCAGGGTTGACACGGAGGACGAACATGTGTACAATGACCCCATAGTAATGTCCACATGTAATTTTACCAATTTGTACAGTACATAAGCCCCCAGCCTCTGAGCTAATTTATAGGAAAAAAAGGATGAGTAAGCGTTGATGTGAATGTCCAGTGTCAAGGTTGATGTTCTTGACAAGTAAGATGTAATATTGAGCTTGAGGAGCCCCCGAGGGTGGAGAAGTGACGTCCAATGTCAATGCTGATAACTTTGTAAGAAGTAATTGTGGAGCTGTTCATGATGGATGTATCTGTGAAGTCAAATATGTCAGGCGAATGAAGTGTCAAGGTTGGGTACTCCTGCCAATATCTGACTGTTGTAACGAGTATTGAAAGCATGCATGATTCTTTGTCAATTCCCCAGGTACGTGAAGCACACTCGTTGCACTCATGCATACGTGTCACTCAAGGAGTGGACACGTATTGGAGTAGTGTGGTAGTGGGTGAGTGGGCATTGATTATGACGCAGACTGCAAGGGGACGTTTCAAATCCCCGCGTAACTGCTCAGTAGTCACATCCCATTTAAATGGACGAGACGTTCAACACTTCTCTCTCACCTCCATTTCTGGCTTCCTTCCTCCTTGCTTTCCCGAAACTTCTTCTTGCTTCCCTGATCTTTTCCTTACTCAAACCTTCTTTCTACTCAAGGTATCCCTTTTCTTCTGAAAAATGTCTGAATCACCCATTTTTGATTATGCTCTGGGCATGGGAGGCAACAATTCGGGGGGCTCGATCGAGCAACCCCTAATGAGCAATGTGATTTCCATCGGTGATTCCTCGGAGGAGGAAACCCACCGTGGAGTCTATGATGATGAGTCCTCCTCTTCAGGGAGGATGGCTACTTGCCGTCGGACTAGTGAGGGTACTTCCCACCCTCGTCAGCAGGCAAGGCCATCTGTCGCCCCTCGGGCAGGAGAGCCTCTGCCACTTACTATCCTTCCCCCTTCCTCTACTTCTGGGAGGGTCAGGCCTAGCGATGATAAGAGTGTGAGGGCTTCTCCTCGTGGCGTCGCAGTCGTAACATTGGGTCGCCAACTGCTGCTCCGGCTGTGTCCGGTTTCGAGTGGGTGAGGGAAGATGTTTTGAAGTATAAGTCTTCTCTCACTTCACCCACAAGTGTTAACACCATGTGCCATCAGCTTCCGTTGACGACACTAAAGATTATCGCAAGATCATAGTTGAGGCTTGCGAGAATGATGAGTTCCCCTTTGTGAGGGTTGCGCCAGGCGCTCCGTCCTACTTTTTCGTGTATCGATGTCTCTTCGAAGTTCTAGGGCTTCTCCTTCCCTTCTCACCATTCCAGTGTTCCTTGCTGGATTTTCTAAATGTGGCACGCTCCCAACTTCACCCCAATAGTTAGGCAGTGGTGTGAACGTTCAAAATTTTGTGTTCCTTTCTGAACATTAGTCCGAGTGTTCATTTTTTTCTGTTTTTCTTACAAACCAAGCTATCTGAGAAGGTTGGTTAGGTCTCCTTGCATAGTGTTTCAAAGAAACTGTTCGAGGTAGACACCAATGTCTTCTGCCGCTTCAAGGATAGTTTCTTTAAGGTCCACGAAAGTGGTGTCGTGGCAGATGGGCTGCCGCTGATGCGCAATAGGGATGGTTCCCTTTTACTAGCAATCTCACCCCACTAGGTTTAAGTCTTTTGATGAGGACTCCTTGACCCTAGTGAAGAGGTCGGACAAGGCAATTCTAGACTTATTGTCGACCTCCCTGGACGCGCGTGCCATCTTGTCACTACCCTCTGCAAGTGACCCTTCTGCTACACTGGACAGTATTCTATCTTCCTTACGCCTTCTTTGTTTGCTTGTTTGAGTACCCTGACCTGACACTTGTGTGTTTTGGTTGTGTTTTCTACAGGTATCATGGGTAACTTCTCGTGAAGGCTGCTAGTGAAGAAGGTGGGTGGTGATGTTGTGCCACCATCCATTGTTCCCCCTCCAGCTGAAGAAGAGGGTCGACCAACTGTTAGGGTCAACCCTAATAAAGTCGTTGTTGCTTTCCCCAGCACCTCACCTTATGCATTGGCTAAGAGGAAAAGGGACGAAGGTGCTGGGACGTGGGTAGGAAAAAGTCCCAGGCCCTCCATGCTTCTCGCAGCCTGCATGCTTTAAGGGAAGTGACCGGGCTTCATTCTAGTACACCGGTCTCTCCTCCCCTTGTTAGGGCACCAGCACCAGTGGTGGCCCTGCTGTTGCTTCTCTTGTTCCACCACCAACTGCTGCTCCTGTCCCAGTTCTGGTCATTCCTGCTCCTACTACCACCCCTATTTTTTCTGCTACCGTCGCTCCTGCTTCACCTGTCACCGCCATTCCTACTCCCTCTCCTCTTCCTCCTCCTTCTGTGATGCCAGCGCCTACTGCTCGCCGCATCACTCCCCTTGAGTTTATAATTGTTCCAAGGGATGTTGACTCATTGTGGAGTGTAGGGCATAGGCTTGAGCGGAGGTTTCCGACCCCGTTTGATAAGAACTTGATATTGTCAGTCAGTGCTCAATGTTCTGCTGATGTTGTGAAGCTCTTTATGTATAGGAGCATTGCAATTATGGAAGAGCACAGACAGTTGCACCAAGAAGTTGTGAACAAGGCTGCTTCCTTGGAAAGGGAGTTAGCTAAGTTGAAGTCAGTTGTCTGCAATGTTTGGTGAGTGGAGAATGCCAAGCTGAACAGTGTTATGGTGGCTGTTGTTGAGTTGGTCAGGTCTAACCATCAGCTATCTGCTAAGGCTAGTGGCACTTTGGCCAAGTTGCTGTGTACCCGGGTTGACGGTGATGAGCTGGTCACTTGGGGTAAAACTTTGTTGAAGGAGAAGATGGACCTGGCTGACAAGGTCGCTACTGAGAAGGAGGACTTGGCCAAGAGGGTGCCCAAGTTGGAGCTTAGACTTGTTGTGGAGATGGCAGTCTATAAAGATCTTGATAAAGAGCTGGTCGTCTACAAGAAGGAGGTAGTGGAGCAGCATGAAAAGGGTTTCCACAAAGTTGTTCGCCAAGCTGGCCTCTATGCGAAGGATATTGATTTGGGTTTGTTTGACCCTTTCAAGGATGTGAAGGATGGCATCTTGGTTGACGAGAAGGAGCTTGGTTCTGTTGAAGAGAGTGTTGGTGATGAAGCCAATGTTTAGGCTGCCATATTTTGTATCTTTTGCTTCTGTTCTATTTTTTTTCTGGCCGTGAAGGCCATGTAAATGAATATTGATGATTTCAATTTAATGAAATGTTCTTCTTTCTTCAATTTTGTTATGTCCTTACATACTGTCTTTTATTCGTGAATGTTTATGTTAATGAATATAAGCCGCTTGATTTGTAACTTTTGTAAGGTGCCAAGAAATGCTCTTGGACTTTTGTTGAACGTCCACCTAGGGAAGCCCTAGGGTTTGCGAACCTGTAAGAGACCAAGGGGTTGCCTTGGATTTTGCTGGAGGTTCACTTAGGGAAGCCCTAGGGTTTTACGAACCTTTGGAGAGTACTAGGAATTGGTTTTGGGTTTTGTCAAGGTTCATCGAGTAAATGGTTTTTAAGAACCTGTAATTGACCAAGGGGTTGCCTTGGATTTTGCTGGAGGTCCACCCAAGGAAGCCCTAGGGTTTTGCAGACCTTTGGAGAGTACCAAGACGCGTCCGTCTTGGATTTTAGCAAGGCTCACCAAGGGTAGACCTTGGCGAGTAGTACCAAGACATGGTCCTGGGTTTTTGTTGGGGCTGGACCTGGGATAATCTTTAGGTGATAGTTCCTAAATTTAATTATGTTCTTGCAAGGTTGACATAAGTACAAGTAAAAAGAAAAGAGAAATACGTTTTATTAATGTTGCAATCAATGTACATATTCTCTTCGTTATTCCTCGGATGGGCCTCATTAAAACCTCTCAAGCAAAAATCCAGTGGGACAAAAGTCTTGAGTAGGAAAAAGAGTATGTCAACTGGCCTTCAATTCTTCAACTGTAGTAGAATTTCAAGTGGGTAGCATTCCAAGTTCTTGGAATGTCTTTACCACTTAGTTCGTGTAGTTTGTAGGAATCATTGTCCAAGTTGGTGACAATCCTGAACGGGCCTTCCCAGTTAGGTCCAAGCTTGCCTATGCGCGGATTTTTTTTGGCTTCACCCCAGACTAGGTCACCTGGCTGAAAGGTTCATGGTTGAACCTTAGTATTGTATCTTCGTGTCATCTGACATTTCATAGCTTCTTCCCTAATTTTAGCCATATCCTTAGCATCCTTCGTGGTTTCTAGTTCAACCTGCATGTTCTCTTAATTGTGCTATTCTTGAAACAGTATCCTTCTTGCGGACGTTTCCCCAAGCTCGATAGGAATCATGACATTAGTGCCATAAGTGAGTCAAAAGGGAGTCTCATGAGTAGTTGACTGTGGTGAGTGATGGAGTGCTTTTAGTTAAATATTTTTCTATCCTTCTTAGCTTAATTGACTTCTCTTGGACTTTTATTTTTCCATTCTAATTTAGTTTTTGTCTTAGGCACGTAAGTGGGCTTAATTGTTAATTGTAGCGTATTGTAACACCCTGTAGGCCTCCGACGTGTTATCATTAATAATATCATATTAGTGCTTAAATCACAGTTTATATAGCTCAGCGAAAGCACAAAATCATTTTTCTTGATACATTATGTATGAAATCACAATTATAATCGATAATACACAAACAATAAACATCTATCACGCCCCTGCTGATCCAGTTTCTCATATCATACATCATAAAGACAGATAACTACAAGACTTAGGCAGATTATCACATGTACAACAGATATATACTCAGGGAAAGTCTCATATCATATCATATAATGGTTCTGTACATATATACATCAGTCCCCACACCATTCTGTGGTGATACAAAATAATAATAGCCCTCCTCGAGGGTATACAGAACTATACATCAGAAACAGAACCAAAATAGAGCATTCCAGCTCTCCATGCTGCTCCTCAATCAAGCAGCCTAGTCTCTGCTGGGCCTCTTACCCTGAGACTGATCTTCTCTTCCAGAAGGGTCACCTGAAAACATATAAACCCCACACGGGGTGAGATACATATCTCAGTAAGCTCAGAGTCCTTGGGAAATCATTCCCACCCTGGCTCACGGATCCACAACACACATACAGGCAAACACAGCAAAACATGGCCCACTGGCCTGGCCCTATGGCCCTCGTCATATCACAATAATCATCATATTCTCAACACATGACAGGTGGCAGAGCTCCTCAATGCCTGGAGGAGCTCCTCAACGCCCTGACGGAGCTCCTCAACGTCAGTACCTGTCAAGATATGGCAGAGCTCCTCAATGCCATGGGCGGAGCTCCTCAACGCCCTGAATACACGGCAGAGCTCCTTGATGAGTCACTATTTATTACTATTTACTCATCTTTCTATACTCATTTTAATCCCTAGTTGTGTTTAAATATCTATATTTTGCATTGTTTCTCATTTGGGATTTAATTAGACCGATAATTCGGATTTTAATTAATTTGGATTATTTTAAGTTTAATTATTCTAATTTTTATTTTCAGGGCAGTTTAACAATTAATTG
>PYAF01003042.1:235514-248975 GCA_007407185.1 Glycine tomentella
GAGACCAAACCCAGCTGAGAACACTACCCAGCAACACTTAGAGAAACATTATCTCTAAAATACAAGCAAGAAACCCACTTACAATAGAAAATCAAATACAAGATTCAACAGAGAATTACAAACTCAAAGAGAAAGGAAAGAAATCACCTGATGATCCAAAGATGATATGCATAAGAATGAATTTACCAGGTTGAATGCAAACACCAAACTTAGAACATGCCTTTCCTTAAACTTTGAAAAGAAAATCTTGCTTCACTCAATCGTTAACACCCATATAAGTTTTAATGGAAGCAAGAACTTAAGAACCCAGAAAATTCACTTTGTGAATGTTTAGAATTCTTTAGAACGCTCAGAATTCAAATTTCTCAAGTCTTGAAAATAGCTGAGCAATGGTTCTATTTATAATAATTTTTGTAACCGCTTGTAAACGATTAAATGTGCTCCTGTAATCGATTATTTAGCATATGTAATAGATTATATACGCTCCTGCAATCGATTAAAGTGTTCATAAGGATTCTGGGTAACCACAATGAGCAATTTAATAGATTATCCCGATGCATAATCGATTAAATCCGAAATATGTATAAACATGAATGTACTGTGTAATCGATTACAATAATTGGTAATCGATTATATTCGAAAATATGAAAAACATGTTTGAACTACGTAATCGATTACAGTAATTGGTAATCGATTAAGCCAGAGTGATGATATAAACTGTATGAGTATTATAATCGATTACAGATTAGTAGTAATCGATTAAAGAAGTCACTAAGGCAGATTCTAAGTGATCAAAGGCAAAATAATCGATTATTCCGATAGTGTAATCGATTAAACTGTTCTTAAGAATTTTCCAGAAAGAATTAAGAACAAAATAATCGATTCTTTGCTTATATTAATCGATTAAACCAGTGAAATGCTATTTTTCCAAAAACACTTTGTTTATTTCAAGATTCAAAATAATTTCCTAATGCCTTGTGATTTAATTCTTAAGCTTATGAATGATATGAATGCAATGACTTGGATCATCAGCAAACTTCCTTTCTTTTACATTTGATCACAAGCTTTTCTTTAATGCTTTAATCATGTTGAAAGTCCAAAACACTTCTTTGTCTTCAAACTCTCTTTGTGCTTCAAGCAACTCCCCTTCAAATCAACAGTTTTTAATAGAGAGATCAAGCAAGTGTTACAGAAGGTGGTGCAACCAAACAGGAAAGATTAGAGCAAGCTTCTTGAGGATGCTTTATGGGCTCATAGGACCGCTTACTGCACACCTTTGGGGATGTCTCCTTATAAGGTGGTTTTTGGTAAGGCATGCCACCTTCCAATGGAGATTGAGCACCGTGCTTATTGGGCGGTGAAGAGTTATAACATGGCATTTGATGAAGCGGGTATGCATGTGGAAAATAAGGAACACTTCACACTTAACCAAGAGGGGGGATGAATTGGTTAGTCTTGGTAAAATAAAATTTTCTCAATGAAAAACAGAGTTTTCAAAAACAAATCAGAGTTTATTGCCCTTTGGATCTTTATCACAAAATCACTTGAACAATCTTTATCCAATGATCAACCCAAGACTTGAAACACCACCAAGATAAATTCACACAACAGAATAAATTTCAAGAATAACCAAGAATATTAAAGATAAACCAAGACAAATGATTTATACTGGTTAACCTCAAAACCTATGAGGCTACATCCAGTTTCTTCTACTCAACACTAGAGTAGAGTTCCACTATTTGCAAAATATCCTTACAAGCAATTATACAAGTCTCTCTTTATCAACCCTAGATAAAGTTCAGAAGTCTAACACCCTATTAGACTCTTAGAGACCAAACCCCTTGCCAAGAACACTACTCAGCAAAAACTAGAGAAACACTATCTTTTACAATAGAGAAAATCTTAAAAGAATTCACAGAACAGTTTACACCAACAAAGGACAAGGAAAGATATCACCTGATAATCCAAGGATGAATGCAGAGTGAATGAAACTCAGGTTGATTGACTGATCACACAAACATATGCAAACCTTTCCTTATGCCTTGAATGAATGATGAGACTTCACTTTCCTGATTCAACAACCCATATGGATTTGGTGAAGTCAATGTGTTTAGAACAGAGAAAAACTCACTAATGAAAGCTCAGAACGTGTATGAAGGCCTTAGGATTCGTAAAACTCAATAATTGTGAAAGCTGTGAACCTCAGTCTGAGAGGTCCCTTTTATAACAGAATTTTAACTGATAATAATCGATTAAACACGCTCCTGTAATCGATTATTTACCACTTGTAATCGATTAATTCAAGATGTAATCGATTAAAATGTTCCTGAGGCTTTCTGGATTTTGGTTATGAACTAAATAATCGATTATTCCGATACGTAATCGATTAAGCCAGAGTGACCTGTTTCTCTAAAATGTACTATGTAATCGATTACCAATTTTTGTAATTGATTAAGCCAGAGTGACCCTATTTTCTGATTTGAACTATGTAATCGATTAAACCGATGTGTACTCGATTACTCCAGTAGGTCAGGCTTTTTCAAGGCAAGCTTGTAATCGATTACCAAATGTTTGTAATCGATTAAGACCGAATGATGCATTTTTCATATTTTAGCCTAAGTAATCGATTAATCCGATCTGTAATCGATTACCTTGTTCTTGATTTTTTTTTCAAAGGCACGAAGAACAAAATAATCGATTCCAATCAGTATGTAATCGATTACTTCAGTAAAACTTGGTTTTTCCTAAAATTCTTAACCTTTTCTGTATTGCCTTTGATCAATTCATGTAATCTAATGAACCTGGATGAATGAATAATGAATGACATGAAATGCACACTTGGATTATCAGATCATAACTCCCTTTTACATTTAATCAAATTAATTCTTCAAAGCTTCCCATGGTTCTTTAGCCTTTGGTCATGTTGAAAGCTCAAAACTCCTTGAAGCTTGAATCTTGTTCATTGATGCTTGGCTTCAATTGAAATCAACAATGCAAAAGAAGCTTCAGTTGCAAGAGCTTGAGGATATACGTTTAGAAGCTTATGAGAACTGCAAGATTTATAAGGAGAGAGTGAAGAAATTCCATGACTCTAGGATTCTTAGAAAGGAGTTCCATAGTGGACAAAAAGTGTTATTGTTTAACTCTCGCCTTAAGCTTATTTTCGGTAAACTTCGATCTAGATGGGATGGACCTTTTGTTATTACTAATGTTTTTCCCATGGTGTAGTTGAGATTAAAAATGAAGCTACCGGCAAAGTCTTTAAGGTCAATGGTCACCAACTCAAAGCATTTCATGAGAGCCCTTAAGTGGAAGAGGAGCTTGTGGAGGACATCTCATTGGTCCTGCCAATTTTGTGTGAAGATGTGTCTTGAATGACATTTGGGGAGTTTCCTTTTCCCTTCTTTTATTTGTTGTCTCTTTGTTTGCATTTGTTTGCATGCCTACATTGAGGACAATGTGCATTTCAAGTGGGGGGAGGGGGGTGAAGGGTCCTAAAAATCTTTTTCTCTGGTTGTTTTTTGTTTTTTGTTTTCTGTTTACGTTTCTGTTTCTGTTTCTGATTTTACGTTCTGTTTATTTATTTTCTGTCTGTTTACTTGTTTTTGTCTGTTTCTATTTTATTTGTCTATGTTCTGTTTCTATTTTCTATTATCTGTTTTATGTTTATCTGTGTCTGTTTTCTATTTGTCTGTCTGTGTTCTGTTTGCCTGTTTTTTATTAGCTATTTTTACCGTTTCTGTTTTTTATCTGTTTCTGTTGTGCCTGTTTTCTGTATATTTTTGTTGTCTGTTTCTATTTGTTGTTTCTGTTTTGTTGCTGTTTTTATTGAAATTAGGCACTTTTTCATGTTTTTCATAGGATTTCCAACTTGTATAAATTGTGAGAAATGTTAAAAGTTGGTTGGATTGAGAGGTTCATACTTGATGTGAATCATTGTTGCAATTATTGAAGTGATAAGTAGGCTTGAGAAATAGAATTTAAGATGAACCATGTGTGGTAGAATTATGCCTTGTGAGTTTTTGAGCCTTTGTGGATATGTTCTTTCATGTGTGATTTCACCCTTGTGCTAGATTACTCTATGTTTTGCCTTGCCTCTTTTGACATTCCTTGTTGCATATGCTTTGATTGAGATGATTTAGGCCTTCTTTCTTTTACCCACTAGCCAAATAAACCTATCATTGTGTTGATATCCATTGTCACCCTCTTTGAGCCTTTAGCCTTTTCTTTCTTGTTTAACTCATTAAAATCTAAAAAAAAAAAAATGGAAAACCATGTTATCCTAGCTTTAGGGAGAAAAGGGGCTTTGGAATTGTTTTGGAAGTGAGTTTCAAACAAGTGTGGGGTGTTTGTATTTTGTTTTATTTTGAAAGAGAAGAAAAGAAAAAAGAGAAAAGAAAGAGTTCAAATAGCAAAAGTTCAAAGAAAAAAAAAGAAAAAATTGTGTATAAGCAAGGAAAAAGAAGTTCAACCAAAGAAAAATATATATATATATATATGCAATAAAATTTGTTATGGTTCATTTTCATCCTTGTAAATTCTTTTAAATTTCATCTTATTGTTTCTACCCTTCTTTTATCTTGTTGGCTTACTCCCCATTGCCCCTTTTTTCTCTTAAGTTTTAGCCTAAATATCCTTTTCTTATCCACCTTTACCTAAGCTATTCATTACAAGCTAATAAAGTCCTTTTGATCTTTTGATGCATGTGTATTTCAAGTTGAATGAATTAGAGGCTTGTCAATACTTGGATGTGCTAGTTTCATGTGGTGTTTGAGTGTAAACACAAGCCATACACATTGTATGAGGTTGAGTGTCGCTCTTTGAGAGAATTCTATCACCTTGGTGCATTCTTAATTCTAAACTTGACTACTTTTTCACTTTACACTTTGTGATCATGTTTTCATGGATTGTTTGTTACCTCAATATTATTCTTCCATATTTCATCTCTCTCACTTTTGTGCATTGTTATGATCCATTGAAAAATATGTGTGCCTTGTTCATACCCTTTCTTTAAATTTTTGGTTTACTTTAGTTTGAATTTTTCTCTTAGTCTTTCTTTTAATTTTGCCCATGAGTGCAAATGTTTAAGTGTGGGGTATTTTGATGGAGTGCTTTTAGTTAAATATTTTTCTATCCTTCTTAGCTTAATTGACTTCTCTTGGACTTTTATTTTTTCATTCTAATTCAGTTTTTATCTTAGGCAAGTAAGTGGGCTTAATTGCTAATTGTAGCGCATTTTCAGATTTTATGCTCACTTGACCTATCTTCCTTGTATAGGACTTATAGAGCTCTAAGGAACTCCGAATGGAGCATTCTAGTAGTCCCTGGAAAGATAATGAAAAGATCTACAAGTTTGCCAGAAATAAGGTAAGGCTAATTCTGCCATTTTGAGGGTTATTTTGGGCTTCAAAGTCAACATCACTGCACTTATATTTTGGGCTGCGAATTTGATTTTTATGGTTGTAAATAGTAAATAATTAGAATTGATGGTTTTTGTTCATGGCCCATTCTTTTTTTCAGACTTAGTCACTACATATTAGTGACATTGGACAGACTTTAGACATTACATTTACATTAATAAAAATAGTTTTACATTTTCTCTCTTTAAGTTTTTAGGATCAAAACCCTTGTTCTTCATTTTCTCTCAACTGTTCTTCATTGTTCTTCATCTTCTTCATTTTCATTTTGCTATTCTTCAATTTTCTTGCACTTACTCCATGGGGCTTTCACTGATGATGATCATGGGAGGCTAAATCATTAATGAATCCAAGGATCCAACCCAAGCAAGAGGAGAATTGGAGTTCCGGTTTAGTATGTTGAATTCTATTTGAATGTTCACCTTCTTCTTCATTTTCTATTCTGTTTTCATGATTATGAATGCATTTAGGATTGAAAATGGATTAGGTTATGGATTAATGTCCTAATTTCAATTATTAATCACCGATTAATTGGATGATATTTCAGTTAGGGTTGTGATTTCAATTAAGTTGGGAGTTGATTCGATTGAACTGCTTCTAGTGAGATTGAATGAATGTTCATAATAGGATAAATTCATGAGAACTATGATGATTCGAATAGCTTGGTTTGGTAAATTGGATTGATGCTTTTTAATCCGCTTTACATTACTTGTTATCAATTCTGCTAGTTTTTGCGTTTTTCTTTGATCTTAGCTTGTAGTTGCATATGTTTTAATTGTTGCACGCAAATTGTTCGATAAAATCCCCCTTACTGTTATTAGTGATTTGAAGCTAGAACTATATTGATAGTGTCTCTGAGTTGACCTAGGTTAATCCTGTACTACAGAATTAGCATAGTTAAATTGTTTTGGAGCGTTACGGGAAACACATATCAATGAGCAATGATAAGCCCACAATATGTTGGGGAGTTCTTCCTTCCAGAGGCCTTTGGACTTGTAAAGTCTGGTCCGTAAGGCTAGAAGGATGGCTCGGTTGGCCTAGTCGTGTGATAAAGTCTTCCTTCTAGCCGTGTGATAAAGTCTTCGTAGGTCTGTGCCTTGAATTACGTGCCATAGTTAGTAACATTAGCATAGGGTAGACATACTTGCATATGAGATGTTTCCAGATGAAAGTTTCAACTTCGCTGACAGTTATCTCTCGTAATGGCTTTGCCTCGATCCACTTGGTGAAGTAGTCGATAGCCATTAGTAGGAACTTGACCATTCCTGGAGCTTTAGAAAGTGGTCCCAAGATCTCCATCCCCCACATTGTGAAGGGTCATGGAGAAGTGATGGTGTGAAGGTTGTCAGGGGGAATTCGTGGGACGTCCGCAAATTCTTAACATCTTTTGCACCTCTGGGTGAATTCGAAAGCATTGGTCCTGAGTGTCGACCAGTAGTATCCTGCTCGTACTACCTTGGTGGCTAGGGAGCGTCCTCCTATATAAAGATTGCAAATCCCTTTGTGAAGTTCTCTCAGGACACAGTTCACCTGCTGGTTGTCCAGACACTTGATTAGAGGTGCAGTGAGCCCCCTTTTGAACAGTTCGCCATCAAGGATGACGTAATAGCTGGTTTTCCTCTTTAAACGTCGGGCCTTGTTTTTATCTGTCAACAATATCCCTTTAATGAACAAGTTTCTATAAGGGGTCATCCAATTAGGTTCCTCCACATTGCTTGTCATTACCTCTTGGGTGTCAATTGTGGGACTTTGGAGTGTTTCCTGAATGATGGTTTTGAGGTGCCTGATTTTCTTAGTACTGGCCAACTTGGAGAGCAAGTCAGCCCTGGTGTTACTCTCTCATGGTATATGGTACATCTCAAACACTTGAAGTTGTCGATGAGTGTCTTGACTAGATGATAATATTGGAAGAGTATGGTTTCTTGAGACTGGAACTTGTCGGTGACCTGTCCCTGGACGAGGTGCGAGTCGAAGCAACACCTTACATACTTAGCCACAACTTCTTTCGCGAGCTTGAGCCCTGCAATCAGTGCCTCGTACTCGGCTTGGTTGTTGGAGGCTTTGAAACTAAACTTGAGGGCTTGTTCTAGCGAGATGTTGCCAGGACCCTCAAGGATAATTCCTGCTCCACTTCCCCACACGTTGGACGCTCCGTCCACATAGAGGTTCCAACAGTCTAGGGTGGATTTGTCATCCCTTGCAAATTTGACTAAGAAGTCTGCCATGAACTGTGTCTTCAAGGGGCCATAGGGTTCATATCCAAGGTTGTACTCTAACAATTCGATCGACCATGCCACCATCCTGCTTGCTAGTTTGGGTTTTCGCGATACCTGCTTGATAGGATAGTTAGTTTTCACTATTACCTGGTGACTTTTGAAGTAAGGCCGAAGACGTCTGGCAGAGGTGACAAGTGCCAAGGCTATCTTCTCTATCATTTGATATTGTTTCTCGGCATCATGTAACATTCGACTGGTGAAATGGATAGGAAGTTAGTGCTTTCCTTCTTCTTGGACAAGTGCTGAGCTGACAGCCTCATCCGCCACTAAGAGATACAAAAGCAATGGTGCCTCTGGTCTAGGTCAGCTCAAGATTGGTGGTGCAATAATGGTCTTCTTGAATGTTTCAAAGGCCTGTTCACAGGCTTCATTCTAGAGGAATGGTTCAGTCATGTTGTGCAACCTGTAAAAGGGTTTTGCCTTCTCGGCAAGTTTTGGAAGGAATCGTGATAGAGCCGCTAATCTTCTGTTCAGTTTTTGAACTTCATTGACATTAGTTGGGCTATGCATCTGTAAAATGGCTGAGCATTTGTCTGAGTTGGCTTCAATTCTCCGGTGTGTGATCATGAAACAAAGGAACTTTCCGCCACCACCCCGAATATGCATTTTTCGAGGTTAAGACGCATGTCATACTTTCGTACTTCTTTAAATTCTTCTTCTAAATCCGTCACATGCTGAGCTACACTTTGAGACTTGACAACCATGTCATCAACATAGACCTCAACATTACGTCCGATCTGTGTTCTGAAGACACGGTCCATAAGTCACTGATATGTAGCCCCTGGATTTTTTACGCCAAAAGGCATGACTTTGTAGCAATAATTGGCATCTTCAGTAATGAATGTCATCTTTTCTTCATCTTAGGAGTGCATCCTGATCTAGTTGTACCCAAAGTACGCATCCAGGAAACTCAGGATTTGGAATCCGAACGCACCATCGACTAGTCTATCAATGCTGGGTAACGGGTATGCGTCCGTTGGGCATGCTTTGTTAATATCAGTGAAATTTGTGCACATGCGCCACTTGCCACTGGCCTTTTTAACCATGACAACGTTGGCAAGCCAAGTAAAATACCTTATTTCTCTAATGAAATTGGCTTTGAGCAATTTGTCAACCTCTTCCTTCACTGGCTTTTGTCTTTTTTCTTCCATATTCCGTTTCTTCTAAGCTACTGGCTTAGCTTGTGGACATATTGCCAGCTTGTGGCATATGACACTAGGATCGATGCTTGGCATATCGGATGGTTGCCAAGCGAATAAGTCTACATTCTTGCAGAGAATGTTAGCTATGTGTCTGTGCTTATGACCGGTAAGGTCTTTGCTGAGCTGTGTACATTGCTCGAGTTTATGTCCGAGTTGTAGTTTGACAAGTTCTTCAATTGGCTTAGGTCCTTTGTCAAAGTTGTCATCTCGTGGATCCACATCGAAGTTGTCATCCTGGTGAGTTGTATAGATAGTCAGGGTGTAGGGGGTGGACCCTTTATCTATGCTTATTACTTGACTAGTACCCCCCGAAGTGGGACTGTGTCTGCCCGTCTCCCTGCTGGGAGGATACAGTACCACTTTCAAGCATTTTGCGTAGCACTGTCGGGCTTGCTTGTAGTCTCCTTTTACGGTGACAATCTACCCTATCATAGTGAGAAACTTCATCTTCAAATGAGGCGTGGAGACGATGGCTCCAAGCTCATTCAAAGTTTTTTTTGCCGATTAAGGCAAGGTAGGCAATGTCGGCCTCTATGATGAAGTATCTGACGGTGATGAAAACAATGAGAACACCCACAAAATAACCAAGAGGGAGGTGAATTGGTTAAAACAAAGTCTTTAAAAAATTCTTTAAAACAAGCAGCGGATTTAGGATCCTTATCACAATAATAATGCTTCAATCAATCAAACCACTTAGTTCAAGAGTACAATTACTAAAAACTTCACCTGTTGAGTAATAACAGATTTCACCAAAAGAATCACAGATTAAGATAACAAGAATAGATTAAAGAATATAAATCAACACAAGAATTTATACTGGTTCACCCCTCAACAAGAGAAGCTACATCCAGTTTCTTCCAACCAAATCTTTGTTAGATTTTCACTAAATCAAACTCTATTCTTTACAAGCTTTTACAACTAATCACCTTTATCAATCCTAGATAAAGAAACAAAAATCTAAATCCTATAGACTTCTAATGACCAAGAACCAGAGAACACTACTCTGTTCTTCCCTTTAGAGAACCCTACTCTAGAAAAAGCTTTAAAGAACCTCTTTGATCTAAGAACTTATAAGAAATAAAAGTAAACAATCAAATCACTACAAGAGTTTAAGAGAGATACAACCTCATGATCCTCAGAAGATGAATGAATGAATTTTACCAAACAAACTCAGGTTGAATGTAAGCAATTCTTGGAATCAGCTCTCTTTGAAAAATTCTTGACAAATCTTGTTCAAACCAACATGATCAATGATGCATGAGTTCTGGGTTTTGAAGCAAGATCAATGTAACTTAGAATCTCTTTTCTCAGACTGGAGGGCTTTTGTAATTAATGGGAATTTCACAAAATCAAGTTCTGTAAAAAACAAAAGACTCAACAGCTTTTTATAGAAAACATTTGTAACTAAATGTATCGCCAAAGTAATCGATTAAACCGCCATATGTAATTGATTAAATACAAACTTAATCAATTAAAATGTTCTTTAGCTTTTTGGAAAAGATTTACGAATAATATAATCGTTTAAATCGAGCTTGTAATCGATTAAAGCAATCATGCTTAGTTTTGAAATAAGCCTATGTAATCGATTACGATTGTGTGGTAATCGATTAAGGCAGCCATGCATATTTAGAAATTAACTTGTGTAATCGATTATAGTAGAGTGGTAATCGATTAAGACAGATAGTTATGATTTTCATTTTGTGCTATGTAATCAATTACGATTAGCTTGTAATCGATTAAAGTGTTCTTCACGGCTTTTTCAGAATTAAACAGAAGCTGGTAATCGATTATATCCTTGTGTAATTGATTAAAGCAGTGTAACATGAATTTTTCAAAAACATAAACATGAGAAATCAATTTCTTTATGTAAACATGAAAACTTTTATGCTTTAATAAAATCATGTATGCATATTAATGATCATGTTCATGCAATGCAAGGATCATAAGATTAGTCTCTCAAACACTTAACAAATTACAAATGCCTTGGCATGTGAAAAGCTAAAATCTTTCTTCTAAGACATAGGCTTCATCCTTGACTTGATCTTCTTCCAGCCCCCCTATATCCAACAGATGAAACTTCTAGAAAATTTTCCTTGTCCGAAGGTAGTCATAAGGTCTACATATCCCCGGGTGTCTGTTGTAGTCTCTGTCTTCCCACATCTTCAAGACTTCTATCAGCATCTCGGTTTCTGTCATGGTTCTTGTACTAATCTTCTCGTGTCCCCCCGGGTCTGCTTCCAGCTGGGGGAATGTCAGGTCTCCTTACAAACCGTGATAGGTACCCAGCCTGGATAAGTTCTTTTATCTTGTCCTTCAAAGCCTAACACTCTTCGGTATTGTGGCCATTATTGCGATGAAACCGACAATATTTGTTCGATTTTGCTTCGGCTTGAGGGTTAATGGGGGAGTTGGCATTATTACTTGTACCTCCGTGTTGAAGGCTTCCTCCATGATCGTAGCCCCATTGACCGTTAAGGGAGTGTATCTTTCATACATGGGTCCTTTCAGGAAAGGTTGGTGCTTGTACATCCTTTATTTCTTGTTCGGCCTTTTTGAATCGACCTTGGTTGTCATGTCTTGTTTCTCTCTCTTCTATCCTGCTTGTCTAATTTCATTGTGGAACTTAGACATCTCCCCTATCTGTTTATAGCCTTTAGCACGTTCACGAATTTCATCCATGCTAGAAGGAGGTTTCTTGCATAGACTATCCATGAATTTACCAGGCCCTAGTGCTAGCATCATCGAGTGCAATGCTACCTCAGGGTTGAGGTTCCTGATTTGAACAATAACCTGTCCAAATCGGTCCATGAACTTTCGAAGAGTTTCATCATCTGCTTGACGTAGGGTAGCCAATGCGATTGAGGTTAGCCTATAAGATCGTCTAGTTGCGTACTGTGCACTGAATTTTTCAACCAGTGTTGAAATTGTCTATGGTCCTTGGGGGAGTCCGCCATACCATGCCAGAGTTGCTCCCTTCAAAGAGGTAGGAAACACTCGACATAGTATAGCGTCATTGTTCGTGTAGAGGTTGGCTTGAGTCATATAGGTGTCCAGATGTTCGTCTAGGTCTATGGTGTCGTCGTACCTTTCTCGATGGAGAGATTTCCACCTAGGAGGAAGGTCGACTTCCATAATGCCGTCGACAAAAGGATGTCGCCGTGATGTTAACCCTTCTAGATGGTAAACTGGTGTTGAACTAGGACCTCCCGGAGGGTTAACGTGTTGTTTGGGGGGTGTGATTTTCCTTGAGTTGTTTCGCTCCTTGTGAGAGGGGATTGTTCGTCTCTCGGTTGATGTCTCCTTCTAGTCTCCTGTTGATCACAGTTAGCTTTCAGCCTCTGGATTTCTTCTTGGTACCTTAGCTCCATCTCCGCCATGCGGTTTTGGAGTTGCTGAAAGGTGTCGGTGTTTGTCATGGTGGTCTGTGGAGGGTTAAACGCTTCCACGGGAGTGTCGTGTCTAATGCTGGAACATGTACTGAACATGAATGCGTTCTAATGTTTTGTTTGGGTTCGAGACCGCAGGGTATGTTTTATTGCGGCCTCACGGTGGGCACCAAATATTCTTACCAAAATCTGAAAATTCCATGTGTGAGCTAGACGAGGTCCATGTGGGTTCCAAATTATGCACGCCGGATGATGGGTCAACCTTGTTTAGGGGAGGGACCTGCAAAACAAAGGAAAGACACTCCGACGCTCAGGTAAGTACATCAATTAATGGAGAATAACTGAGTTGTGAGTGTATATGAGGTTTCTAAGGGTGCCTCAGAGGTATGTCCATCATGGGTGAAGAGTGTGTGAGTATGAGCGTTAATATCCAATCAGTAATGGTTTAGAGAGAACCTGTATTTATAGCGTGGAGTTTGGGCCTTTGTTTGTTAGTGATCTGTTGATAAGAAAATAACAGATAATAGCAGGCAGTTATGTAATTCGAATAGGAGATAATATGTACCTTATAGATAAGTTTTTATTTATAGATAAATAGCAACTTGTAGATAATTAGAGCGATATTAGGAGATAAGGTTGTTGCACCATTTCAAATATGCATAACAAATAGGTTGTTGCGGTCCATGAGTTTCTGAAAGCTAAGAGGGTGGACGTCCTCACTCTTGTAGCAAGGCTGACACGGAGCGCAGACAAGCTGTCTTCGTCGTGTCAGGGTTGACACTTAAGGCGGAAATGTACATGGTTACTATAACAGGGTTGACATAGAGGATGAACACCTGTACAGTGACCCCACAGTAATGTCCACGTGTTATTTTACCATTTTGTACAATACAGCCCTTGAACAACGTCAAAGTCAAACTAGATCGATTTACCAAACGCCATTGAGGTTGTCGTGGACTTCCTCCTAATATTAACGCTACCCTCTGTGCGTTGAGGAGATTAAGATTGTAAGGGTTAGGGTTGGGGTAAGTGGATCATGAAGACAAGAATGAGTGAGGGTTGGGATTTTGAAAAAGAAGGTTTAGAATTACAAAAGGAAAACAGTTGATTTTAGATTGTGTGCTCAAATGAATAATGTAACGTTGACCTAACCAACACTCATTAGAAAATATTTTTTTAA
>PYAF01003042.1:263035-278633 GCA_007407185.1 Glycine tomentella
TATTTTCCTTTTCATTAAGTTTAGTTAGTTTGTTTTACTTTTATAAACAAATGAACAAATATTCGACCCACTTGTACATAACTATGCAATTGATTAATTTATTTGAATTAACTGGGTAAGCTCAAGTCCCTGTGGAGACGAACTTTTATAAATTTTGTAACTTACAACGACAATTGGTACGCTTGCCAAAAGTCTAACAGTACCGCTTCTCAACATCATGAAGGAAGGATACGACTAACAAATAGATAGGTATTTGGTGCTTTCCATCTTCTTGGACTAGGCCTGAGCTAATGACCTATTCTGCTACTGAACGGTAAAGGAGCAGGGATACCCGTGGCTTTGGTTGACTCAAAAGCGACGGTGTTGTGATAGCTTTCTTAAATGCTAAGAAAGCTTGCTCGTAAGCCTTATCCTACCAGAATGGCTTAGTCTTCCTAAGTAGCCTATAGAATGGCATGACCTTCTTTGCGAGCTTCGAGCGAAACCTGGACAAAGACACCAGTCTACCATTTAACTTTTAAACCTCTCTAACATTGGTAGGACTGTTCATTTCTAGTAATGTCATACACCTGTCAGGGTTAGCTTTGATTCCCCAGTAGGTGATCATGAAGCCCAAGAATTTTTTTCCTCCAGCCCCAAAGGTACACTTTTCAAGATTAAGGCGTATGTCATACTTGCGAATCTCTCCAAACACCTCCTTCAAGTCTACTACATTTTGGGCTATGCTGTGAGACTTGACGACCATCTTATCTATATAGATTTTGACATTCCGGCCTATATATTGTTTGAAGATCCAGTTCATAAGCCTTTGTATGTGGCTCTTGCATTCTTGAATCCAAAAGGCATGACCTTGTAACAAAAATTGGCGTCTTCAGTTATGAAGCCGGTCTTTTCCTCGCCTGGAGGTGGATCTTGATTTGGTTATACCCTGAATAAGCATCTAAAAAGCTCAACAATTGGAAGTCGAATGCACCATCCACAAGCTTGTTGATGTTAGGCAAGGGATATATGTCATTGAGGCATGCCTTGGTGAGGTCGGTGTAGTCAGTGCACTATGCGCCATTTCACATTGACGACAATGATGGCTAACCAGGTCGAGTATTTCACCTTTCTGATAAAATGAGCTTTGAGTAACTTGTCAATTTCTTCCCTGACCACCTTTCGTCGCTCTTCTCTCATCTTTATCTTTTTTTGTAAGACTAGTTTGGCTTGAGGACAGATTGCCAATTTGTGCAGATGATGCTGGGCTGGATACTTGGCCAATTAGATGGTTACCATGCAAATAAATGTTGGGATGGACTTCAACTAAATGTCAGTACTCGTGACTGATGAGGTCTCTATTAAGTTGTGTGCATTTTCCGGGTTTAGGTCCCAGCGGTAGCTTGACGAACTCTTCGATGGGCTTTGGACCTTTGTCAATGGTATCATCACGAGGATCCATGTTGAATGCTTCATCTTGGTTTCCCCTGGTTGTTTGGTAAACAATCAGGGTTTTCATTAGGAATTCTTCGACCATGCTCATGACTTGACTGTTGCTGCCAACAGCAGGGGTTGGAGCTTGCCTGGTTCTCTGATGGAAGGATAAGGTGTCACCTTTAAGCTCTCAACGTAGCACTGTCGGGCTTGCTTCTGATCTACCTTGACAGTTACGATTTCTCTCGTCAAGGTTGGGAACTTCATCATAAGGTGTGGTGTAGATACTATAGCTCCTATCTCATTTAATATTTTCCTACTAATCAAAGAAAAATAAGAAGTATTTGCATAAAAAATTAAGTACCTTAAGTAAAACTCCGTGAGAGCATGCCCCAACTAAAGGTGGTCATTAAGTCCATAAACACTCTAGTTTCTACTCTTTCTCTAGCAAAACCAAGGCGTGATCCATAGTGTGGTTGAATCATGGTAGGCAAGATTTCAAGCCTTTGAAATGTCTTTCAATAGAGTATATATGTGGAATTGCCTTGGTCGATAAGGACTTTAGACACCATGAAGTTGGCAATAACGATGAAGACGACCATGGAGTCATCCTGGTTGATGGGGTTGATGCCTTTGAAATCTTTCTCTATGAATGTTAATGAGATTAAGACTTCTTGATGGTTATGTGTCGACCCAGTTGACATCGATATCCCTGATGGCACGAAGACACCGCTTCATGTATTGGCTAGATAGCCCTCCATAGGAGAATCCACCCACAATAGTTTTGATCACACCTTTAATCTGTTGAGTGGGTTTGTCTTCTTGCTCTTGCAGGGGTTGTGTTCACGCCTTTGAGGGTGACACCTTTGTCTTTCTCTCTCCTCAATTCAGTCCCTTGTTCTGTCAGGATCTCTGCCCCTACGACGATCCTCATGGTGCTCCCCAGTCCTGTCTCCGACTCGGTTGTCATCAGGCTTTTTTACGAACTGGGCTAGGTATCCAACTTGTATGAGTTACTCTATCTTATCGTTAAGCACTCAATAGTCTTCAGTATTGTGGTTGTGGTTGTGATTGTATCTATAGTGTTTGATTTTATCCGATCTAAGTCTAGGAGGAGGTATGGAGGTAACTATATGTGTATCTCCGCGTTGAAGGCTTCTTCGAGAATAATGGCTCAATTTGTTGTCAAGGGTGTATAACGCTCATACCTTGGTTCCCTTGGAAGAGGTTGACACTTGTCTGGTTTGTGCTGCTTGTCCGACTTATGTGAGTCGATCCTTGCATTAATTTTTCCTTTCTCCCGCTTTTGTCCAGCCTGTCGGACTTCATTTCTGAACCTCGACAGTTCTTCCATTTGAATGTAATATTTGGCTCATTCCTGTAACTTTTCCATGCTGCTGGGAGGCTTCTTCCACAGACTGTCGACAAACTTACTAAGTCACAAGGCAAGCAACATGGAGTGTAATGCCACATCAGGATTAAGATTCTTGATTTGGACATTGAGTCTACCAAACTTGTCCATGAACTTGCGAAGTGACTCATCGTCTACCCGATGTAAACTAGCCAGGGCAGCAAACATCAGATAGTGTGACTGACTCGTCGTATATTGAGAACTAAAGTGTTCAACCAGGGTGGTGAAGTTGTCTATTGACCTTGGAGGGAGTCCTCTGTACCACGTCAATGTCTCCCCTTTAAGGGATGTAAGGAAGACTCGACACAAGATCGCATCATCATTGGTGTAGAGATTATCCTCGGTGAAGAACGCATCCATGTGTTCATCTGGATCAGTGGTTTCGTCATAGCGCTCTAGGTTGATTGATATCTAACCCAAAGGTAGATCGATCTCCATGATTCAATCGACAAAAGGATGTTGTCGAGTCGTTCGTCCTTCATGGCTATGTGCATGCGAGACGTTGTTGTCATCTAGGATTTTGTTGGTCTAACTGGGATGCAATTCACCCTGGGTGTGCTTGTTGATCATATGAGCGGAGTGTTCGTCCAGTTAAGGGCACCTCACACGAGCCTCCAACTCGTCGTGGTTGGCCTTCAATTTTATGAGCTCCTCCTCATGGCGGCGTTCCATCTCTATGATGTGGGCTCGAAGTTGGTAGAGAGGGTCGTTGTCTGTCATGGTCATTGGAGGGGATTGGAATTTTTTGGTGGTGGCTCTCGCCTAAGACCAGATCGTATACGGACCATAAGTGCTGGTGGCCACGAGTGAAGTTTTACCGCGGGCCCACAGTGGACGTTGAATAAACTTACCAAAATCTAGAGTAGATTGACGTCAAGGTAGACCGTCGTCAGGATGGGCTCCACGATTTCTTATGTCTGATTTGCAAGTGTCTTCCACCAGAGGAATAAGAGGGGTACCTACAAAAAGAACTCTGACGCTTAAGTAAGTATGTGATTAAGCTAAAAATGATTGAAAAGTGTGGGTAAAACCTGGTTACTTATACATTGGACAGGAACCTTGGGTCCTTGATTGTCAGAGTTGTTATAACAGCATAACTCTGTAGGTAACTCGTAGCCACTATATAAGCAGATGTCTGCAATTTGATAAAAAGATAATAACATTATCATTATAGTTATTGCTGAGAAATGGCGAAAAAAGGAAAGTCTTATTCCACTTACTTTCTCGCTTGACTAAACTAATGTGCTTGTCAATTAATTGTTGGTATAATACGTAAATGGTTGGTGTCAGAATTTTTCACTAATGAGTCTCATCCGTGAAAGAATTCAAAATTCCTCTTCCAACTCGTCCCGGAATGGGCATTATGGCAAAGAACAAGTAGAAAACAAAAGGAGGAATTTGTCCAATAGTAACAAAAGGTGCCTCCACAGGTTGACATTCGATCCAACCTAGTAGTAACCGATCCGCCAAAAGCAACCAAAATATTCCTTGGTGAATAGGGCAAAAACTTGAACTACGCACGGACACAGTCCTTTCCCAAAAGCCGGGCTCAGAAGAGGCTCATTTATGATATGCTATAATCAAATCGATACTCGTGTGGAAGCATTTCCCTTGGATGAGTGAATACCTAGAAGAGAAAGTTATCTTATTCCTGGGATCAGGGCATCAATTGCTTAATTGAATTTATAAGTTCATACCCGATAGTAGTAGCCAAGTCGGAAGAGGAGTCATTGGTGCTATAGTTTTGCAGCTCTTGCCTGAGGCGAAAAGTTGGCATATGTCAATAATTTATAGGCCCAACCACCCGGTTGCTAAACGAGTAGTGTTCATGCTCTTATGTTAGGACTGATGTCTGTATTTTAATGTTTACGTCATTTGCCACCTCATCTGTGGATCCCAGATTATTGGATATTTGTTGAACCCCTAATGCATAAAAAGATTTATAAAGTTTTGATGATAACAAACAATGAATGCCACATTATTAGATTTATTGCACTCATGATAATTATTTGATTATTTGATTTTTTGAAGTTACTGATATTTTGGATTTTTGAAGATCAACATAATTGAGAAGATTATTTGAAAAATTCTGAAGATTAAAATCATTCAAGATGATATGGAATTAAGAAGATTTGTTTCTATTTATTTTTTATTAGATTTTATGTAAAGAGATTAGAAGATTGATCTTGCCAAGATATTTGCTTTAAGATTACATTGCATAATAAGATAAAATATTTTTTAAGATTACATTCAAAAATAAGATAAAATATTTTTTAATATTGCATTCAAAAATAGGATAGAATATTTTTAAGATTACATTACATAATATAATAAAATATCTTTAAAATTGCATTGCATAATATGATAGAATATCTTTAGAATTGCATTCAAAAATTGGTTAAAATCATATCCTTCAATTAGTATAAATAGAAACATATGTTGGTGTTTAGAGTATGCATTCCATTTCAAATAATATTAGAGCTTTAAAGAGTTTATGTTTGTATCATTGAGAGAGTTGTTGTGACATCATATAGAAGCGCTTGACAAGTCTGATTCTTCAACTCTCTATCAGGATTTAAATTTACCTATTTGCTTAAGGAACAAAAGCGTAAAGGTAATCATTTTAATTGTATTCTTCTTCTTGACTTTGGAAGTGGTCGCAGTTGGGAAACTAGGATACTAGTTCTGTCTCTGTTCTTGGTGAATTGAGATGTGCGCGCAACTTCTGGTTGGGAAACTAGGATACCAGTCTGGCTAGGAAATAAGAATATCAAACTGTCTCTATTCCTTGTGAATTGAGACTAGAGCTTTTTGCTCGGAAACAAGGATACCAGCTAGGATGTTGTGTAAGGGTGGATTAGAAAATTAGGATACTAGAAATTCTTGTACACAAAATTATCATAGTGGAGTTGTCAATTGGATTGATTATCCAATTTGAACGTTGTGATTTTTACCCAATTGGATTTTCCATGTTAAAATTAATTGTGTCTTTTTTATCTCTTATCTCCATATTATTGTTTTAAATTTAATTTTAAATTATTAATTATTTTATAAAATCCAATTCACCCCCTCTTAAATTCATTTGAGACCAACACAAACAATACAATAAATTACAGAGATTAAACGTAAAATCAAGTAAAAATCAAATATTTGTTCATAATGACTTATGGGTGTACTCTAGACTTTGCATGCGTGGTGTGAGCTAGTTAGTCCGAAAAGTCTTCCAAACGTATACACACGCAATGCGATAGCGATAGCTTCTTATGATGACCACGCGACTTGAAGACGCAATTATGGACCTCAAAACTACTTTTTCATGTTCATGGCCCCTTATCTAGCTTACACACACATACAGGAACCTTTTAGCTTTCCTATTATAAACCTTCTTTATGAGCTGGCTTTTGTCTTATATGCATGAATGCCCTTCTTCATACATATATGCATGGAATCAAGTCGCAAATTTGTAGGTTCAGCTCACACACGTGCCGTAAATCTCCGGCGGCGCAACAAATTCAAAATGAACGTACGCAAATGGGGACGGTTTTCAGGAAATGGTCACAAATCATAATGTTTTAATTTCCATTTTCAGCAAGAACATTTTCTTTAAGCAAGTGTGAATATGTCGTTAGATATTTTCTTCTTGAAAACTATTACTGGCGTCGTCCTCTGTGGTCGTTAATTTGAAAGCAAATTAGCAATTGTGATTTCTTTTGTTTTGCAAGAATTTAGTAACCACATTTTTAAGGACAAGACTCACTAAAAAAAAAAAAAAAAGACTTATAGCTACATAGCCTTTTACCTATAGACATAAATTATTATAGGTAAAAGTCAAAAGATACTTATACCTATCATTATTTGAGATAGGTAAAATTTACCAACTTGTATCTATCATTATTTGATGTAGGTAAATTCATTAAAACTAAAAATGACTTCTATCTACAACTACTTTATGTAGGTAGAACTCCAAAAAACTTTTACCTACAAAAATCTAGTATAGAAAAAAATTCTAAAAAGCATATATTTATGATTACACCATGTAGATGAAATTTCTTAAACTTGTACATACATTTGGTTGGTACAGGTATAACTTTAAAGTCTTTATACCTATAATTATTTGGTGTAGGTAAAACTTAAATAATTATATACCACCAAATATAAAATATAAAATATTTTTTACTAAATTTAAAATAATTTTTTAACTAATTAATAAGATTCTTATCATAAAAATTAATAAATATTGATTAAATTTTTGAGTAAAAATTATGCACAGGTTTTTTTCTTAAAGGTGATTTTATCTTCATTGATGATTAATGATCTTAACTAAAATGAATTCGGCCATGTCTAGATTAGAATGTTTTAAATTGACTTATTATTTTATTAAAATTAAAAAGAATTAATTAAATATTAAGATTATAAGAATTTGAAAAGCAAATAAAGCATGACTCCAGCAATGGCACACATAGAAGCATGACTAGAGCAGTGGGACACGTAGAAGCATGACTGTTGCAAATGGGGAATATTTTATTCTTTTCACTCACTGGCTATTGTTCTTTGCAAAAGTGATGTTAATTAATAATTAGTAATACTCCTAAAACTATGATAGTAGTACTATAGATAGTCGCGTAAAAAGAGTGTGGGCCAGGTTGTGTTGTTTTGCTATGATAGTACTAATCCTTATATTAGGCTCATCCTTAGTTCTTTTCGTAAAATCCGTTGCTAATTGCTATGGAACTTTTTAGTAAGAAATCATACAAATCTTATTTGTCTATTTTTTATTGGATAAGCTAATGAATTTAAAAACAAAATATTATACAGATTGGCAGAAAGAGTTTTGCTATTCAGTATGAAACGAAATCATACAATTTATTTGGCTTGTATAAAAGAAGGAAGAGACGGAAATTATGGGATCGATATGAGAAAGAGATAACTAACATAGTATATAAAGGTGAATTTCCCTCTAAAAAAATAAAACTAATACAGTATGAATCAAACATGATTATCTTGTTAGTTCCTCACATTTTATACCAATCTATTAATTTTTTCTGAAATTGCTTGGTATTATATATATATATATATATATATATATATATATATATATATATATATATAAAAGATTGTCCTTTCGTAAATTCACATGAAGATATCTTTTTCTTGACCGCTTAATTAGCTGAAAACCCAACTGTAGCATTATTTTTTAATGTTAATTCGATTAAAAGAAACAAACAGATATATTTCTCTTTTCTGTTTTTTTTTTATAAGAAAAAGTTATTATTACTTTTTCATACATAGCTAATATATAGCGCGCTCTCGCATAAGCAAAAGGCTAATATATGCTCTCAAACTATCAATTTGTGGCCAGGCCACAATTCATATATAGCTAACTATCCAGTGATAGACAGGGTAACTCTCAAGACTTCACACATCTTCGGGCCAGATTTCTGGTGGGGCAATGAACTCTTGAAGTCTATTATATACCCTCGTCGTCTCTACTCCCACTCTGGATATTTTAACCTGAGAGAAGAAAAAGTTCATTAAAATTAAGTAAGATTCTAACATCAATCTTCAGCCTCGCTCACTCAAATAAGAAGAACTTATGGGATAAACTTAGTAATATTAAATAAGAAAGTTAAAATAAATAGAAAAATGGAAAACATAGAGGAAATATTTAAATACTAGAATCTAGAATGTATATATCTAAAAGTTTGAAAAACAAAGAAGATAAATTTGAGAATTGGAAGGGTTATAATTGGTTTGGCGCGCTTTGATTTTGAAATAAACTAAAATAATTAACTCAAACTAATCTGAACTCATTTAATTAGACTAGTTTGATTTGTATGAGGTTTATTGGTCCGATAAATACCCTTATCTATAAAAAAAGAAAAAGAAATAAAAATTTGTATGACAATGAAAGACAAAAAGAAGAAGAGGGAAGTGTTGAATAAAATTAATAATGTAAGAAAAAGATGTATACTTGTACCTGGGCATGAACAATGTAATATATCTTGTCGCCAACAGTTGAGAAGCTAGCAGTGACAACTTCAGCACCTTCTTCCTCGAGCACACTAATTACTTCGTACAACATGAATGTTTTGTTCAACCCACTCACCAACATCACTTCAATGGCGGAACCCAAGTCTCTCAGCTCAGCTATTGGCAATTTAGACTCAACATTATTGTTGAACATTTTTCTATCATCATTGTTTGACATCATTTGCTCCTTTTGCCTCCTCAGTTTCTCTATTCTCTCAGTCATGTGTTTTATATACCTTGCTGCAAGATCCAGCTGCTCCTGCTGCCCTAGCATCGACTGAAAGCATTCAATTAGTTAGTTAGTTTTTCAACTATGTTTGGATAAAAGTTCATCAAACAGTTAGGAATGTGCTTTTGGGAATTTCAATGGCCATTCTCGAATTCAAAGACAAAATAAGGTAGACTTTATTACTTTGCGAGTAAAATTGTTTTGAATTTTATCAACTGGCATGTAAACATACACTAAATGTATGTATGAGTTGGATATATAAGACTTGTTTAGTGATTGGAGAAGGATAAAGAGAGAAGAAAGGGAAGAAAAGATTTTAACTGATATTTTTTTAAAAATTAAAAATTAATATTTGTGAATAAAAAAATGTGTCATTGGTTTACGGGTAAAAAATGTGTGTTTAGTTTACAATTGCAAACCTTCAAACTTCTGTTCAACGGAGAAGCAACAAATTTTTTTGCTTTGCAAAGAGTAAACTTCTGTTTACATTGTTGCAAAAGGGCTTCTCAAACACACCGTCAGTTGGTAACATATGGGTGTAGAGTTGACTGTTATGTATGTACCTTAGATTTGGTAGGTTTGAGGTTGGGAGGAATAAGAGATGAAAGCTGATGGCAGAGGGATTTCATGTGAATTCTGCGGTTCCTTTCAATGGTTTTGCGATCAAGTTTAGAGGATTCAGTGCTGGTGCTTGCTACTCTCTTCTTCATATTGAATCAATTGTGCGGTTATTTCATAAATTGTCTCAATTACAAGACAGAAATTAAACCTAACTTGCTAGTGCTACTAAAATTTTAGCCTGGGCTATGTTGGAGCAATAATGAGACGAGAGAAGCAAATTTTATCAATTGGAGTATTAACTCAAGAAGTTCAGGTGTTTATATAAACAAACCTTATGGTCTGTGGCAGTCTTAGTCTTCAGAATAAGATATGGTGGTGGCGGGCTGTGGGACACGGTTTGTGCATTCCACGTCGGGTTGGATACCCCCGATATTGTTATTGATTGGAGGAATATTGACGTATAAATCCTTTTATAATTTTATAGTTTTGGTATAAAATATAAATGTTTTGAATTACATGTATGCCTTTATACTTACATCCTATTCGTATAATTGGTATGGAATTTTTTTAACTTTAATTATCAAACTAAGCTTCAGTTTTTCCCGCAACGATCTTGGCTCGAATAAGATTTTCTATGGTAAGAAAAACATTCAATTTATCAAAGAAAAAAAAAATCTGCTTATATTTTTAATGCTATTTAATCTTTACTGTTCAATATCTCATCATTCATAGCTATATGATTAAAGGAGATTTAGTCATTATTTTAACAAATAATAGAATCAGAGAAAAGTATGGCGCACTTGTTCCACTATATTTTTAATATTTAATAAAAAAATATACTAGTATTAAATAAAAAAGGTAAATCAATTTAATATCTTGAAAACATAGAAATAGTCAACACTGATTATATAAATTGAGCAAGAGAATTGGTGGGAAGATCCAGTAGAAAGATTTATAAAAAATTTTAATAATATTATATTTTAGAAAAAATTCTCTATGAATTTCTAACTTTATCAAGAAAGTTAATGTTATTACCAAAATCTGGAAATTTCACGTGTGAGTTAGGTGTAGTCAATGTGGACTCTAAATTTTGTACGTCGGACGGTGAGTCGTCTTTGTTTAGGAAAAGGACCTGCAAAACAAAGGAAAGACACTCTGACGCTCAAGTAAGTACATCAATTATAAGAGAATACTCGAGTGTGTAAGAGAGTGTAAACTCAGTATGAGATCAATAATGTAGTGTATATGTCATGTCATGCGAAAGGGTGTTGAGATCTCTAGAGAGAACCTGTACGGCTGTAGTGTGGAGTGTGGGCTTTGGGTCTTTGTTTGTTACCAATCTGTAGATAAGATAATAATAGATAATAACAGACATTATCTAATTCAAATAAAAGATAATGTATACCTTATTTATATACTATTACTTGTAGATAAGTAACAACTCGTAGATAACTTGTAGAGATATTAGGTGATAAGGTGGTTACACTTATTTGAATGGCCCAGCATAGTTAATATGTTGTTAATAAGGAGATATGAATAGTAGGCATTCGTGCTCCTGTAGAAGGTCGATGTCCGCGCTCTTGTAGCAAGGCTGACAGGGAGGGCGGACACATGTGTCTAGGTTGACATTGGAGAGAATAAGCACTATTAATGTAACAGCCTGACGTGGAGGGTGTCCACGTGTAAAGTGACCTTGCAATGATGGCCACGTGTCCACGTGCGAGCTTCTAGGGGACATTTTGAAATCCCGCCAGCAACTGTCGACCTTCATTGTGTCCTTAAATAGATTGGACCTCTGCAATTTCGACCATCATTCTTGTGCCTTTGCTTTCCCGAGTCTTCTTCTTCCTGCTTAAGTTTCCATTTTCTCTCAAGGTAATCTTGCGAAAATGTCTGTCTCATCCATCTCTACCTCTGTTTTTGACATGGGTGGTAGTGACTTTGGTGGCTCGATAGAGCAGAATGTTATGCATGAAGTCATCTCCGTGGGTGATGTTAGATACAGGGGGAGTTGGAAGTAGGAGCTGCAAGTTTATCAAAGCATGGCTAAAGTATTTGGCATGAAGTTTTAGCTTTTTACATGCCCAATTATTTTGATGGCATTTGTAATTTGTCTAAGTGGTTCAAGTACATTGTCTAGTGATCTTCCATTGCATTTACATGCATTCATATGTAGTATATAGGATTAAATGCTTGCATTAGCAAAGAAAATCACATGGCTTATGATTTTGGAAAAATCAGATTTTACATTGTGTTAATCGATTAATAGTCTTATGTAATCGATTACATATGTGTGTTAATTTCTGGAAAAGTCACGATGACACTTTAATCGATTATCACTCATTTGTAATCAATTACTAAGTGTTATTTCAAAATATGTGAGACTGCTTTAATCGATTACAGGCAAATTGTAATCGATTACTAAGTGCATTTTACATATAACGAGTGTCTGTTTTAATCGATTACAATGGCTTGTTTCTATCTGAGCTTATCTGATTTAATCAATTACCATTTTCATGTTTTGGTAAATCAATTGTCTGTGTTAATCGATTACATCACGTATTAATCGATTAAGTTGTTCATGAAAGTTTTCCAAAAAAGCTCAAGAACATATTAATCGATTATCTGATTGAATTAATCGATTACATATGTTAAAATAATTGATTGCCTTAACGGATTAATCGATTAATGTCTGTTAAATCAGTTTTCTATTTAAAGGCTTTATGGGTCTACACTTAGACATATCAGAACATTTTGAGAATGAAATATACTTTGAGATTGAGTCTTACCAAAAGTTCTAAGTGCATTCAAAAGATCAAGAAACTGATTTTACTTAGAGAGACACATCTTGTGAGAAGATCAAAGAGTTATTGACTTTGAAAATGATGTGTTTGTGAGAAAAGGAGATTTCAAGAAAGATTAGTCTGTGCATTGACATTCATACAACCTGATTGATTGGTAACTTCATACATTCATTCAATCATCTGTTAAGGATCTCAGGTTGTGTATTTCTTGAACTCTTTCTTTTAGAATTTCTGTTTTAGAATTCTGTGGTGTAAATCATTTTGGTTCTTTCAAGCTTTCTTGAGTAGGGTTCTCAAGGGGTAAAGATCTGAGTAGGGTTCTTAGGATCTTTGTGATTTGTATTCTAATAGTGTTTTAGAATTCAATATCTTTATCTAGGGTTGATAAAGATAACCAATTGTATTGGTTGTAAAAGAATAATTTGATTTAGTGAAAACTTTAACGTAGTGTTGGTTGGAAGACATTGGACGTAGCCTCCAAGTTTGTGAGGTGAACTTATATAAATTGTTGTGTCTTGTGTTCTTTATCTGTGTTTCTTTCATTGCTTGTATTTGAAAATCAATATATAATCAATAAAAAAGCATTTCAGACATTACATGCATTCTAAGGTGAATCTAGATTGAAAGAAAATTCTGATTTTGATAAAGGATGATTGAGTGATACGATCCAAGTTTTAATTCCGCAAATTGTTTTAAAGAAATGTTTTTAAAAGAATATTTTAACCAATTCACCCCCCCTCTTGGTTATTTGAAGTGTGTTCATTGTATTTTCAGGTGACTCTTCAGAGAAGAATACCCATGGCGGAGATTCTGACAGATCGTCTTCTTCCTCCGGGAGGAGGGCGAGTTCCCGTTGGGTTGATGAGGTCACTTCTCGTCCTCGTTAGCAGAAAAGGGTGGATGAACCTCTGTCGCTCACCATCATCTATACTTCTTCTTTAGGGAGGATGAGACAAAATAGCCCGGGAGGCGTTAGAGCTTCCTCCCGTGTGCGTCGCAGACTCGGTGTTGGGTCGCCATCGACTGTTCCAGTCATTCGTGGCTATGAGTGGGTAAGGAAGGACATGTTTTAATATCATTCCTCCATAACTTCTGCTGCTTCTGTAAATGCCCTTCGTTTGACATTGCAGATGATGACTCCTTCAGACGCCTGCAAGGTCATCGTCGAGCCTTGCGGGGAAGATGACTTTCCTTGCTTGAGAGCGACGCCAGGTGCTCTGCCCTTCTTTTTCATGTACCGATGCCTTTTCGAGGTGTTGGGTCTTCTTCTCCCCTTCTCTCCATTTCAATGTGCTCTGCTGGAGTACTTGAATGTGGCCCCCTCCCAACTTCACCCTAATAGTTGGGCAATGGTGCGGGCCATTGAGATTTTGTGTTCTTATTTGTACATTCGTGCTATTGTTCCTCTTTTCTTATTCTTTTTCCAGACCAAGTTGTTCGGGAAGCTCGCTTAGGTCTCCTTGCACAGTGTCTCGAAAAAACTGTTCGAGGTTGACACCAGCATCTTCCGTCGGTTCAAGGACCAATTCTTCAAGGTCCACGAAACTGGTGTCATGGCTGATGGGTTGCCTCTAGTGCACAACAAGGATGGGGAGGCTCGTTTTCCCCTTCTACTGGCAGGTTCAACCTACCAGGTTCAAGTCCTTTGATGAGGACATGTTGACCATTGTGGGGAGGTCTGACAAAATAACCTTGGAGCTGTTGCCGGCCTCCTTGGACGCACGCGCCATTTTGTCTCTGCCTTCAGCTGATGACCCCTCTGCCACACTGGAGATTAATTTTCCTTTCTTATAACTTCCTTATTTTATGGTGTGCAAATTCTAATACTTGCGCGTTTTTTGTGTTTTTGCAGGTATCATGGGCAACTTCCAGTGGAGGCCACTGGTGAGGAATGTGGGTGTCGATGTTGTGCCGTCCTCTATTCCCCCCAGCTAGAGAAGAGGGTTGACCTGTTGTTCGGGTTGGTCCTGCTGATGTAGTTGCTGCTTTCCCCAACCCCTCTCCTTCTGAGCTATCAAAGAGGAAGAGAGATGAGGGTGCTGGGACGTCTGGGCGCAAGAAGTCCTGGGCCTATTATGCCCCTCGTAGCCTGCATGCACTGAGGGAGGCTATCGGGCTTTTGCCTACTTCTCCTCCTCCTGTCCAGGCTCTGACGCCTGCAGTGTTGTTGCCAATGCTTCCCTTGGAGACCTCGACCATTGTGCCATGAATTTAAAAAAAATTGCCAAATGCCATGTGAATAGTGTTATTTCCCACACTGCCACGCGTCCTATTTTGCTTCTCAGGCCAACAAAATATGTGAGCTGATGTGGCGCTACTTTGTTGGCCACGTATTTCGCTACAAGCGCCAGCGAAATGCGTGGTAAAAAACGGGCAGTCCACGAGGCGCGCAACGTGTTTCGCTTGGCCCCCAGAGAAATACGTGGCAACGGTCTAAAAAAAAGAGTCATGGACACGTGTCAGGCGTGGAAGAATTCGCTTCAGGCCCCAACGAATTACGTCACGTGGCCCACTATTTAAACCCCTCCCCCTCCTTCATCATCACTCCCTGACTCTCATTCTGAAACTCATTCTCACTCTCACTCCCCTCTCTCAATGTGACCCCCTCCCTCACTGTGCAGCATAACAGGTAAGTTTTGTTTTAGTATTTTTCTATTTTTTATGTTTTGTAATTTAATATTATATATTTTAATTTTTGTAAAATATTATTTATATAGTTTCAGTTTTTAAATAATATATAGGTTTGAGATTTGAAACATTATGTTAAAGGATATTTAATTTTAGTTTATGATTGTTAAGTTATAAGATACATGATAAGCATATTTTAATTATAGATTCATTTAGGAAGTTGTAGGTAAAAATATATGTGTGTGAGCATTATATTTATTTTATTTGATAGAAATATATTATTTAGAAAATATAAAATATAGTAATACTATTAAAATTAATTATATATTTATGAAAATATTATATTAACTGAAAATTATGTTCATTGTATTTAATTTAACTCATATATATATATATATATATATATATTAATTTCTTTAATTTTATTATTCCATCCTTTGTGAACATAATGATTTTTAAAAAATATTTTTCAGTATATAATTAAATTTACTAATATATACATTAACTTTTTAATACTTGTGT
>PYAF01003042.1:283224-295060 GCA_007407185.1 Glycine tomentella
TTATGAAACTTGAGTATGCATGTATATGGATACCATATACTGATGTTCTGATCCCTATGAGAGGGAAATTGAGATGTATTGATCTGTTATGCCTGAAATGTGAACTGAACCCTGTGATAGGGGATTGATATGCTTGGCTATGATGTGATTGAATTGTGGCATGTCTGGTTGAATGTGAAACCTGATTGTGCATGCTGTGTTTGAATAGTATCCTATTGTCGTAGGATAGATGATTTGAGGTTGAGAAAGACCTGGTGAGAGATGAGCCTGTGATATGGAGGTAGCCTCCCCAGGCAATTGTATTGTATTAGAGGATGAGATGGCCCTGTGATACATAGAGGTAGCCTCGTGATAAGAGATGTGCCTATGTATACAGAGGTAGCCTCACCAAAAGGGGATGTACCTGATATATAGATGAAGCCTCGAGATAGAGATGTACCTATATATTCAGAGGAAGCCTCCGCTAGGGATACATGCAGGAGATGTGCCGAGTATATAGAGGTAGCCTCCCTGTGAGGAGATGTTCCTAAATACTTAGATGTAGCCTCTGCATGGCAGTTATTGATGTGATAAATGGCTTTATGCCATGAGTATGCCTTGGTTTTGGCTGATGGATGTGTATAGCCTGATTGTGGTCAGGTGTATTGTGCATGATTATTGATTGAGTGATTCACTGATGATGATTGTGATTGTTGTTGATATATATTTATATATGTTGTCAGTGAACCAGGGGAAGGAAATACCTTCAAGGGCCCTGAGTTTACTGAGATTTTATATCTCACCCCTTGTGTGGGGCTATGTTTTGCAGGTGATTCTTCCAGAGTAGCAGAGAGATCCCAAGGCAAGAAGCCTATGCAGGATTAGCTGCTGATGGGCACCTTAGGCTAGAGAACATGAGCTTGTGCTCTGATGTTTTGTATTTAGCCTTTGGTTTTGTATTTTGTTGTACCCTGAGGGGGTATTGTATGGTTTTGTACTGTACAGAGAAACTTTTATGTATACTCACCATATTATAGTGTACAGTGTTATACAGATGACATTTGATTATGTCACTTTTAGAATATGCTTCCAAACTGCTTAAACTCTAATTGATTATCTGTTTGATTATGATGTGTGTTTGGTAATGACCCTGATTAGTGGATTGGGGCGTTACACCATCTATGTCCGTATCCGATGAGTCACTATCTAGAACAAGTCTTTCGTCAACTTCTTCCTTAGAACTGTCCATAGGCCAAGCTGGGTCGTGGGCTGGCACCATTTCAGTCTCTATTGGTTGAGTTGGTGGTTGTGGTAGGGGCGATATATCCCTATCTTCATAATCAATTTGCTGGGTTGGTTGGTGATAGAGGGTTTTTAGTTGAATATTTTTCTATCCTTCTTAGCTTATTTGACCTCTCTTTGACCTTTATTTTCCTATTCTAATTCAGTTTTTGGGCCTAGGCAAGTAAGTGCGCTTAATTACTAATTGTTGCGTATTTTCGGATTTTTGCTCACTTGACATATCTGACTTGTGCAGGGCCTATAGGGTGCTACCGATATCCGAATGGAGCTTTCTAGGAGTCCTTGGAAAGATAACGAAAAGATCTATAAGTTTTATAGAAATAGCCCGAGGCCAATTCTGTCATTTAGAGGGTCATTTTAAGCTTGGAAGTTTGCGCCTCTGCACTTGTAATTTTGGGCTGCGAATTTGACTTTCATGGTTGTAAATAGCAAATAATTAGATTGTTGGGTTTGCTTATGGCCCATTTCGTTTTCAGAACTCAGTCACTACATATTAGTGACTTTAGTGAAACTTGGGCACCACTCTTTACATTTCAATAAAAAAGTTTTATTTTTCTTTCCTTTAGTTTTTTTGATCAAAACCCTTGCTCTCATTTTCTCTCTACTGTTCTTCCTTGTTCTTCATTTTCGTTTTTCTGTTCTTCCATTTTCATGCACTCAATCCATGGGACTTTCATTGATGATGATCATGGAAGGCTAAATCACCAATCAATCCAAGGAACCAACCTAAGCACAAGGAGAATTGGAGTTCTGGTTTAGTATTTCGAATTCTACTTGAATGTTCATCTTCTTCTTCAATTGTGCTATTCTGTTTTTCATGATTATGAATGCGTTTAGGATTGAAAGCGGATTAGGTTATGGATTCATGGCTAATTTCGAACATTAATCACAGAATTAATTGGATGATATTTCAATTAGGGTTGTGATTTCAATCAAATTAGGGGTTAATTCGATTGAACAACTTCTAATGAGATTGAATGGATGTTCATGATAGGATAAAATTCTGAGAATGATGATGATTCGAAATGCTTGGTTTGGTGAATTGGATTGATGCTTCTCTAATTTGTTTTACTCACTTGTTGATAATCTTGTTAATTTCTGCATTGTTCTTTAATTCTAGTTTACGTTTTTGCAAGTTTTACTTACGCGCACAAACTGTTTGATAAAATCCCCCTTACTGTTATTCGTAAATTGAAGCTAGAACCATATTGATTGTGTCTCTGAGTCGACCTAGGTTAGCTCTGTGCTACAGAATTAGCTTAGTAAAATTGTTTTGGTCCGTGTCAACAACGTGTTATCAGTTGGGTTAGTGGTGGTGGTGATGGGGATACATCCCTATCTTCGGAATTCACCAGCGGCTCTCTGTTAAGGTCAATGGAGCCAATGTTTAGAACAAAATGTTGATTGTTTGACTGTCCACCAAGTTTAATTCCGCATACAATTTGATAAATTTGGGGTCTCCTCCGTCGAATGTGCATGCGTCTGTAACTAAGGCTTCATCGTCATCATCTACAATATCCACACCAACCCACTGCACCGGGTTGCACATTTTGCACTCAATCGAGAGACAAATTGATCCCATTGTAATCTCAACTTCTTGTAAATCTTTTTCATTAAACTTCGATAGTTGCATCATGGAGGCATACGAAACATTTTACTTTCTCCTTCAAAGACTTGATCATTTGGTCCAAAATATCTCCTCCCATTATAATATACAATGGTGATTAAACCATTTCTACTACTACTCATTTTGCAAAGATTGAAACAAAAAATTATACAACATTCGAATGAAGAAGAGAACGTGTGAGATGATGTAGAAATGGAGGAGGGAGTGTGGTTTTATAGGACCAAATTCGTTGGGCTGGGTAGCAAAATACTACACCTATTTCGCTTTGCCCCTCAGCAAATTCGTAGGGAGCTGCCACGTGGCAATTATCCACGTATTTTGCCCCCACACTTAGTGAAATAAGTGTTGTGTTCCACGTGGTGACACGTATTTCGCTTGGCACCCAGCAAAATACGTATAATGTTGCCACGTGTCCTGCCCATTTCTGCCATGGTCATTGACTCATTGACCACGTATTTCGCTGGCCCCTGTAGCGAATTACATGGCCAACAAAATTGCTCCATATCAGCTCACGTATTTCGCTGGTCTGAGAAGCGAAATAGGACGCGTGGCAATGTGGGAAATAACACTGTTCGCATGGCATTTTGGCAATTTTTTAAAAATTTGTGGCACAATGGTCGAGGTCTTCTTCCTTTGCTGCTTCTCCTATTGTTGTGGCTCTGTCTCCACCTATCGCTGCTGCTACTGTGCCTCCTATGGCTACCGTTTTGACTTCGCCCACCTCCCGACCTGCTTCTCCTGCCATTGCTATTCCATCTCTTTCTCTGCCTCTTCCATCTACAATGTCGTCGCCTGCTGTTCGTCCTGTCACCTCCCTCGAGTTTTTAAGTGCTCTAAGGGAGGTCGACTCTTGTTGGGCACAAACTTGATAAAGGACTGTCGACCCCCTTTGACAGGAATTTGATTAGGTCGGTCGGTGCCCATCGTTCACTTAACGTTGCTGAGCTCTTTCTACAGAGGGGTCTTGCCATCACCAAAGAACATTGACAAGTGCATCAAGAGGCCATGAGCAAGGCTACCTCCTTGGAGCAGGAGTACAACAAGCTGAAAAGGTGTTGTTCACAATGCTTGGCGGTTTGAGCATAACAGATTGAACAACGTTGTGGTGACCCTTGCCGAGGCGGTTAGGTGTAACCATCAGCTGTCCACCAAGACTGGTGAAGCTTTGTCCAAGTTGTTGCGAACTAGGCTTAATGGTGATGAGCTAGTCGTTCATGGCAGGGCAACTACTACCAAGGCTAATAAAGCTATTACTGAAAAGGAGGAGTTGGCAAAGACAATGTTCGAATTGGAGGCAAAGTAGAAAGAAGCTGAAGTCGGACTTGCTGCTGAGATAGAAGGTGGCGAGTTTGGAGGAGAGGTTGAAGGAAGTTGAGGTTGAGCTTAAGGCTGAGATGGCGGTTAGGAAAGAGCTTGACGAGGAGTTGAAGGTGTTCAAGCAGGCAGTAGTGGAGCGGCACGAGAAAGGCTTCTTCAAGGCGGTGCGCCAAGTTGGCCTCTTTGCGAAGGACCTTGACTCAAGTCAGTTTGATCCTTTCAAGGATGTAAACGTTGGTTCCTTGGTTGATGAGGAGGAGCTTGGTTCCACTGAGGAGATCGCTAGTGATGCAGCGGATGTGTAGGCTACTTTTGTCTTTTTGCTTCTTTTGTACTTTTGGTCATTGGTGGCCACGTAAAAACATTTTTAACTTTAATTAAGATATTCCTTATTTCTCCATCTTCGTCAATATTATTTATGTTGCATGTTGTCTTTACATTGATAAGCCACTTGAGTAGCATTGTCGTCGAACCAATCTAAGACTTTACGTTGCGGTAAAGTGACTGAGGTACCAAGAGTACATCTTGGGTTTTGCATGTCATGAACTATCGTCGTCATGATGTAATGTTGGGTTCCGTGGACATTTGTCGTTGAACTCTTGTTTCTGCAATTGGCTAAGTCTTTACCCTAACGTGACAAGGTTCAGATGAAAATACCAAGAGTGCTGCTTGGGTTTGGAATGTCAAGGGTGGACTGTCGACATCTTTTCCTGCAAAATAAATAACCTTGTGGTCCTGCATGTCGAGGTTCCATAGAGGTTAGAGTACCAGGGGCAGACCCTAGACTTTGGTACCAAGAATGCTTCTTGGGTTTTTTTGTGCCAAGGACGGACCTTGGATTGAGTACCAAGAATTTTCTTGGGTTTTTGCGTAGCTCATATTCTTGGGCAAATAAAATTTATGAGCACTGAAATCATCAAAGTCATGCATTAAATACCTTATATTTTTGTGATGGATAACTTGGTGAATACAAGGTTGATCACAGGTGGTCTTCAAGCTTTCGAGAGTTGGGAGTTACCAAGATTTTGTTGATAACTATGTAGGTTAAAGATAGACTTTGAACACCTATTGTTGTAAAACAACAATCCTATGGTCTGCCATGTCGGGGTTCCATAGTGTGTAATAGTACCAAGATAGTTTTCTTGGGTTTTAGGAGACCAAGGACGGACCCTAGCCTTTGTGTGCCAAGTATGTATCTTGGGTTTTACGTTACTGAGAACTTATATTCCTGCAAGGAAGAAAATATAGTAATAATAACCTATGTCAAGGGTAGACATGGTTGTACCTTGTATTTGTCAAGGCTGATACCAGTGGAGTCGACCAAGCTGGGTTTTGTCGAGATTCACCAAGGTGTGGTCTTGGGTTTGTGGTCCTAAGAGCTGGTCTTGGCTCCATAAGTCATTGAGAGTGCATCAGCGACGCGTCTGCCCTGGGTTTTTAGAGGTTGACCAAAACATTAGGATTTATGAACCTTGACGGTTTACCATAGTTTGGGTTTACAGACCTGTAAATTGAAAAACAAAGGAACACTTCAAAACAACCAAGAGGGGGGTGAATTGGTTGAACCTTGTCCAATTAAAATTTTAAAATCAGAGTTACCACAGGATCTTTATCACTTTCGAAAATTGTTTCAACACCAAGAATCAATATTCAATCAAATTCCTTTTCACAAGAATAGAAAAACAGAGTATAGAATTCTGAGCAATGATATTGATTCACAAACAAAGTAATTAAGAGATGATGAGATTAAGAGAAAGATTTGCCACAGATTTTATACTAGTTCACCTCAAACACTATGAGGCTACATCCAGTTCTTCTACTCAACACTAGAGTAGAGTTCCACTATTGCAAAAATATCCTTACAAGAAAATATACAAGTCTTTCTTTATCAACCCTAGATAAAGTTCAGAAGTCTAAAACCCTATTAGACTCTTAGAGACCAAATCCCTTTGCCAAGAACACTACTCAGCAAAAACTAGAGAAACACTATCTCTGCACTTGCAAGAAACTCATTTACAATAGACAAATCTTCACAAACAATTCAAAGAATAGTTTACACCTTCAAAGAACAAGGAAAGATATCACCTGATAATCCAAGAATGAATGAACAATGAATGATATTCAGGTTGAATAGCAGATTACTAACTCAATGCATTCCTTTCCTAAATCTTTGAATGAACAATGAAGCTTTTTCTTCTTGATTCACCAACCCATGCGAATTTGTAAAGCTTCTAAGTGTTTAGAATCTAAGAATTATCACTAATGAAGGCTCAGAGCGTTTTTGACTGCTTACAATTCGTAAATCTCAAAATATTCAAAAGTTACAAACCTCAGCCTAAGAGGTTCTATTTATAACAGCTTTTTAACTGAAAATAATCGATTAATCACGCTCCAGTAATCGATTTTTTCGCATATTTAATCGATTAAAACAAGATAGTAATCGATTAAAATGTTTATAAAATGTCCTGAGTTTCAAGAACGAACCATTTAATCGACTATTTCGATACGTAATCGATTAAGACAAAGACACATGGTTTTCTAAGATAAACTATGTAATGGTTTGAGGAAATAATGTAATCGATTACAATGATCATGTTTTGTTTTCTAAAGGACACGAAGAACAAAATAATCGATGCTCCTATTCTTGTAATCGATTATTTATAAGCAACTTAATTTTTCAAAAACTTTACTTCCTAAGTGCCTTTCTCTTACTTAATCAATTAATTCAATGACCTTTAAATGAATGATTGATGCATGATGTGCATACTTGGATTATCAAATCATATACTCCCTTTTACAATTTATCAAATTGATTCTTCAAGCTATCCTTTGAGCATTTCCTTGGTGCATGTTTGAAAGTCCAAAATCTTGAAGCTTGATCCTCATTCCTTGATTCTTGGCTTCACTAGAATCAACATAAATGACCAAGAATGGATCTTGAGCTTTGTAAAGTATCAAGGGCGGGCCTTGGGTTTTGTAAAGTACCAAGGGCATACATTGGGTTTAGTGAGGTCGACCAAAGCATTAGACTTATGAACCTTGATGATTCAATGTAGTTTGGATTTACAAACCCGTAAATTGCCAAGAGCAGACCTTCGGATTTGTAAGGTCGACCAAAGCTTTAGACTTATGAACCTTGACGGTTCAGCGTAGTTTGGATTTACAAACCTGTGAGTTACTAAGGACAGACCTTGGGTTTATAAGGTCGACCAAAGCTTTAGACTTATGAACCTTGATGGTTCAGCGTAGTTTGGTTTTACGAACCTATAAATTGCCAAGGGCGGACCTTGGGCTTTGTAAGGTCGACCAAAGCTTTAGACTTATGAACCTTGACAGTTCGGCATAGTTTCGATTTACGAACCTGTAAATTGCCAAGGGCAGACCTTGGGCATTGTAAGGTCGACCAAAGCTTTAGACTTATGAACCTTAACGATTCAGCGTAGTTTGGATTTACGAACCTTTGGAGAGTACTAGGACGCGTCCGCCCTAGATTTTAGTAAGGCTTGCCTAGGGTAGACCTTGGCAAGTAGTACCAGGACATGGTCCGGGGTTTTTGTTGAGGCTGGACCTGGGAGAGTGATTAGGCGATAGCTCCTGAAATTAGTCAAAATCCTGTGAGGGTTGACATAAGTATATAAAAGAAAGGAAAAAAAGGTATATGTTTTATTAATATGGCATTTAATATACATATTCCCTCTATTATTTCTCGGATGGACCTCATTGAAACCTTTCAAGTCAAAACCCAATGGGACAAAAGATTCAAATAGGAAAAAGAGTATGCCACCCAGTCTTGAACTCCTCAGCTGTAGTAGAACTTCAAGTAGGTAGCATTCCAAGTTCTTGGAATGTCTTTACCACTGAGTTCCTGTAATTTGTAGGCCTCGTAGGTCTATGCCTTGAGCTGCGTACCGTTGTTAGTAACGATAGCACAAGGTAGACCGTATATGCATATGAGATGTTTCCAGGTGAAGGTTTCGACTTCACTGGTCGTTATTTCCAGCAGTGGCCTTGTCTTGATCCACTTGGTGAAGTAGTCGATTGCCACTAGCAAGAATTTGACCATTCCTGGAGCTTTAGGAAATGGTCCCAAGATGTCCATTCCCCACATAGCGAAAGGCCATGGGGAAGAGACGGTATGAAGGTTGTCAGGGGGAACCTGTGGGATGTCCACAAACTCTTGACATCTTTTGCATTTTCATGTGAACTCGAAGGCATCAGTCCTGAGTGTTGGCTAGTAGTATCATGCTCGTACTACCTTGGTGGTGAGGGAGCGTCCCCCTGTATGGAGGGCACAGATTCCTTCATGGAATTCCCTAAGGACATAGTTCATCTATTGGCTGTCCAGGCACTTAAGTAAAGGTGTTGTCAGCCCTCTTTTGAATAATTTGCCAACGGTGATGACCTAGTAGCTAGCTTTCCTCTTTAGACGTTGGGCCTCGTTTTCATCTGCGGGGAGTGTTCCTTTTATGAGAAAGTCTCTGTAAGGGGTCATCCAATTGGGTTCCTCCAATTCTATAGTCCTTACCGCTTGGGTGTCAATGGTGGGTTTTTGGAGTGTTTCTTGAATGATTGTTTTGTGGTGCCCGGTCTTTTTGGTACTGGCCAGTTTAGATAGCAAGTCAACCCTGGTGTTACTCTCTCGTGGTATGTGATACATCTCGAAATACTCAAAACTGTCGATGAGTGTTTTGGCCATATGGTAATACTAGAGGAGTATGGCTTCTTTGGTTTGATATTTGTTAGCTATCTGTCCTTGGATGAGATACGAGTCGGAATAACATCTCAAACATTGAGCTCCGACTTCTTTTGCGAGTTTGAGTCCTGCTATGAGTGCCTTGTACTCGGCTTGGTTGTTTGAGGCTTTGAAGTTAAGCTTGAGAGCTTGTTCCAACGAGATGTTGTCGGGTCCTTCAAGTATAATGCCTGCTCCGCTTCCTTGTACGTTGGATGCTCCGTCCATGTAAAGGTTCCACCAGTCTGGGGTGGACTTTTCTTTTCCTGCAAATTCTGCCAGGAAGTCTGCCATGAATTGTGTCTGCATGGGACCATGTGGTTCATATCAAATGTCAAATTCTGACAGTTCGACCGACCATGCCACCATCTTGCTTGCCAATTTGAGCTTCCACAGTACCTATTTGATGGGATAGTTAATTTTGACTACCACTTGGAGACTTTGGAAATAAGGCCGTAGGTGCCTGGCAAAGGTGACTAGTGTCAGGGCTATCTTCTAGATCATTTGATAGCATTTCTCGACGTCATGTAGCATGCGGCTAGTGAAATAGATAGGGAGTTGGTGCTTCCCTTCTTCTTGGACAAGTGCTGAGCTGACAACCTCATCCGCCACTAAGAGATATAAGAGCAGTGGTGTCCCTTGTCGAGGTCGATGCAAGACAGGTGGCACAACAATTGTCTTTTTGAATGCCTTGAAGGCCTGCTCGCAAGTGTCATCCAAGAGGAATGATTCTGTCTTTTTGAGCAGCTTGTAGAAAGGCTTTGCCTTCTCGGCGAGTTTCAGAAGAAATCTTGATAAGGCCTCTAGTCTTCCATTTAGTTTCTGAACTGCGTTCACGTTGTTCGAGATATGCATCTACAATATAACTAAGCATTTGTCAGGGTTGGCTTTAATTCCTCGGTGTGTGATCATGAAACCAAGGAATTTGCCGCCATCCACCCCAAATGTGCATTTTTTGGGGTTGAGACGCATGTCGTACTTCTGAACCTCTTCGAATACCTCTTCCAGATCTGCTACATTTTGGGACTTGACGACCATGTCGTCAACGTAGACCTCGACGTTGCGTCTGATCTGGTTTTTGAAGACGCGGTCCATCAGCCGCTGGTACGTGGCCCCTGCATTCTTGAGACCAAAGGGCATGACTCTGTAGCAGTAGTTGGCATCTTCAGTGATGAAGGTCGTCTTTTCTTCGTCTGGGGCATGCATTCTGATTTGATTGTAACTAGAATATGCGTCCAGGAAGCTCAAGATTTGGAACCCGGACGCTCTACCGACCAGTCTGTCAATGCTGGGTAATGGGTATGCGTCCTTCGGACATGCCTTGTTGAGGTCTGTGAAATCTGTACCCATACGCCATTTGCCACTGGCTTTTTGGACCATGACAATGTTAGCGAGCCAAGTTGAGTACCTGACTTCTCTTATGAAGTTGGCTTTAAGCAACTTGTCTACTTCTTCTTTCACTGCGTTTCGTCTTTCTTCTCCCAAATTTCGCTCCTTCTGTGATATTGGTTTAGCCTATAGACATATTGCTAGCTTGTGGCATATAACATTAAGGTCAATACCTGGCATATCGGATGGTTTCCAAGCGAACAGAGATGCGTTCTTATGGAGTATGTCAGCTATATGTTTGTACTCATGGCTGGTAAGCTCTTTGCTAAGTTGTGTGGATTATCCAGGTTTGATCTCGAGTTGTTGCTTGACTAGTTCTTCAATTGGTTTTGGTCCTTTGTCGATGTTGTAATCGCGCAGATCCACGATGAAGGTATCATCATGGTGAGCTGTATAGACCATCAGCGTATAAGGAGTAGACTCTCTGTCTATGATGTCTGTCTGACCTCCTGTCAGGAGGATATAGTGCCACTTTGAGACTTTTGACGTAACATTGTCTAGCCTGCTTCTAGTCTGCTCTCACAATGACAAATTCCCCCGTCATGGTAGGAAATTTCATCTTCAAATGAGACGTAGAGACAATAGCTCCCAGCTCATTCAGTGTTTTTCTGCTAATCAAGGCGAGGTACGACGTGTCGGCATCCATAATTAGGTACCTTAGAGTAAAGCTCCATGAAAGTGAACCCTGACCAAAAGTGGTTATTAGGTCGACATAGCCCAGGGTTTCTACCCTTTCTCCTGCAAAACCTAGGAGAGGTCTTAGGTGAGGCTGAATGATACTTGTTGAGATCTCCAACTTCTGAAAGGTCTTGAGGTATAAGACGTCAATGGAGTTGCCCTGATCAATGAGTACTTTTGTCAGTTTAAAGTTGGCGATTATAAGGGACACGACCATGGGCTCGTCCTGGTTGATATGATTAATTCCTCGAAATCGACGTCAGTGAATATGATAGGAGGTAAAATCCTCACTGGGAGATCGTCGATAGTTTATATCGATGTCTCGAATAGAGTGCAGGTGTTTCTTTCGAGATTGACTGTATGATCCTTGATATTTACGTTGTCGACACGCACCAAAACAATTTTACTAAGCTAATTCTGTAGAATAGGATTAACCTAGGTCGACTCAGAGACACGATCAATATGATTCTAGCTTCAAATCATTGGTAATAATAAGGGGGGATTTTGTCAAACAGTTGGTATGTGTAAAGTAAACATGCAAGAACACAAACTAAAATTAAAGAACAATGCAAAAATTAACAAGATTATCAAGGAGTAAAGTAAAACAGATTAAAAAGCATCAATCCAATTCACTAACCCAAGCAATTCGAATCATCATCATTCTCATAAGTTGATTCTATCATGAACATTCATTCAATCTCAATAGAAGCAGTTCAATCGATCCTACTCCTAAATTAATTGAAACCACAACCCTAACTGAACTATCATTCAATTAATCTTGTGATTATCATTTGAAATTAAGACATGAATCC
>PYAF01003042.1:301960-316184 GCA_007407185.1 Glycine tomentella
TTTCTAACAATTCTTTTAATAAGAAGTTTTCTAATTTAATAAACTATGTCAATAACTTTTAGTTAAAAAATATTTTCACTTTTAGTTTGTTTTTCAACCTCTAACAAACATATAAGCTATTTTCACTAAATATATCTTATTGTACCAAAACAAAGACTAAACATATCATTAATTTCAAATAACTCTATTCTTGAATTATAAAAACAAAAATTTAAAGTACAAAGAACAAGTAAACAATAGTGTTGACCTTTACAAAATAAAAAACAAAAAAGAAATCAATAATTTTGACAAAATTAAAATTCTGGACATTCTTGAGGTTTAAGGATACATTAATACTATTTTTTTTCTTGACATTATACTTCTAATACCATTCTTGACATTATACTCACGTACCTAACTTATTTATCAACATATGAAATTAGATGAACCCTATGTTAAAAAAATGGTATATATTCAGAAAAAAAATGGTATAAAGTATTATGTTATTATATACACAAGTTGAAAAGTTGTACATGCATTCGGAAGAAAAATATTAAGTGTCACCATTAAATTTAACTAAGAGTGTGAATTATGTGAGAGGTCTTAAAGTTTATAACTTAAATTAATAAAAACATAAAAGTACAATAATGTTATTTAATTTGTTTTTAGTCTAATAATAATCAAGCAAGTCATACATAAGCAACTAGATTTTATATAAGTGCAAGGAACGTGTTTAATTAAATTATAAATTTGTACTTAGTATTATTTGTACTTACTATTATTTAAAATTATATAAAAATAAATAAAATTATCATTTTTTAAAATATTTAGTATCTGTTCATTCTTTATGTACTTACCAAAATCTAGAGTTGACTGACATCAGAATAAATGTACCCTCTGTTAGGAAAACACGAGGGGGGACTACAAAACAAAGGACTCTAACCAGAATGAATCGAAAAGGGGAAATAGAATCTGATATTTATAAAGTTAGAGGTGGGATTCGGCTCCTTAATTGTAAGGGCTATTACAGAGTCGTAACAACCTTTGTAGACAATTCATTGCTTATACATAATTTACTGCCAGTAGATAAATAGGTAGATGCATCTTGATAAAAGAATAATAGCATTATCATTAGAATTCAAATATATGCAAATATAAATATCCTAAGTTTAGTGGCCCAATAGCCCAACTACTAAGGGAGTAGAATCCAAGCTTCTATGGTAGGGCTGACGAGGAGGGTTAACGTGTATATTTTATTGTCACGTCGCTTGTCACGTCAATTTTATAGACCCCAGACAGTACATAAACTCCCAACTCTGAGTCAACTTGTAGAGAAAGAGGTTATCCGGTGTCGAGGGTGGTAACCCTGACAAGTATGAGGGTTGCGAGTTTATCGAGCCTCGGATCCTAGACAAGTGTTGTCCGAGTTGTTTCTGCTAAGTTGTCCAGGGTGGATGCACTTTTCATTTTGCAGGCAAAGTCAGATGTTCCATGTTAAAAATCTTTGTGTTTGACAATTCTACCATTTTTTACTATTAGAGTGTTTATTGAAGATGGATGTTTCGTTATTCTTCATGGTGGGCATGTGTTGTACACGTGCATTACTTTAGCATGCGTGTTACATTGTGAGTGGTACGTCTTAGAGACACGATAGTGGGTTGGTGGGATCTCATCGTGGCGCTGATTCTTAGAGTGTCATTTCAACTCTCGCCACTTACCAGAGGGTCGGGTCTCCACTTAAATGAGGTGAACGTTAGGTTTTGGTCACCGCCGTTTTTGAGTTCTGCTTTGTCTTCCTCTTTGTGATTTTTTTGCACCCTATTCATTGTGTACGCAACTCTTGGTTTTGTCTTTGATTTATTCTTTCTTTCGATCACCTTTATCACTCCAAGGTACATTTCATTCTTCCGCCATGTCTTTTGTTTCTGATCTGCTATGGGTATGGGCGGAAGTAATTTTGGGGGTTCCATCTAACAACCCCTGGTGGAGCGGGAGGTCATTCCAATCGGTGATTCCTTATCAAAGGAGGAACACCATGGAACTTTCGATAGTGAGTCTTCCTCCGCTGAGAGGTTGGTGGACTCGTCGTATCGGCGGGGCACTTCTCATCCTCATAGGAGGGTACAACCTTCTACTGCTCCTTTGGACAAAGAGCCTAACCATGTTACCACGATCCTTCCCTCTTCTACTTCTGGGGCAATAGGAAGGAGTGACACCGGAGATGTTAGGGTTTCTCCTTGTAACAGGTGTAGCCGTAGTGACGAAATCGTCCCCTCCCGTCATTGTTGGCTACAAGTAGGTAAGGGACAATTTCCTCAAGTATTGTTCCTTAATGACGTCAGCTGTGATTGTCGGGGCTCGGTGGTGCCAGTTGGAACTAGCCAAATTGGGGGACTCCCGCAAAATGACTGTCCAAGCTTGCGGGAACAATGTGTTTCCATTCATGAGGGTGGTGCTAGGTGTTCTACCCTTCTTCTATATGTATCGCTACCTGTTCGAAATTCTAAGTTTGACCCTCTCGCTGAATTCCTTCCAATGTGACCTACTGGAGCGCCTAAACATGGCACCTTCCCAACTTCATCCGAACAGTTTGGCAATGGTAAGGGCCTTTGAGGTTCTATGTCCATTTTTTAACATTTGTCCCAGCATGCTAGTATTCCTTTACTTCTTCAAGATGAAGCTGATAGGGAGGATAGGCTGGGTGTCACTTAATAGAATGTCTAAGAACCTATTTGAATTTGACTCGAATGTATTTCGCAAATTTAAGGATCGCTTTTTCAAGGTCATGGCAACCAATGTTGTTGCTGATGGGTTGCCATTGATGTTCAATTGAGACAGGGAACCTCGTTTCCCTTTTTACTGGTAGTCGGACCCTACCAAGTTTAAGTCCTTTGATAAGGATCTAATGACCCTGGCAGAGAGGGAGGACAAGGCCCTTTTCTGGACAAATTTCCAGCTTCGTTGGAAACTCGGGGCATCTGGTCCCTTCCTTCGACAGCCAACCCTATTGTTGTCTTAGATGGCAAATTATTTTACCTTCCTTTTTCTCGTCTATTCTGATATGATTTTGGCTCAAATTAAAGTTTGTTGCATTTTTACTTGTTTTGCATATACAATGGGCGATTTCATATGGAAGCCCTTGGTGAAGCAGGTTGGACCTGCTAGAGATGATGTACCTCCTCCCCCCTCTTCCATTCTTGAACCTACTGCAGAGAAAGGGGGTCATACTGAGGCCAGAGTCCACCCTCTTCGGGCTTCCGAGACTAGTGAGGATGAAGTGGTTGAGGTTACTCCCGATGTATCTCCACCTATTATGGCCAAGAGGAAACGCGATGAAGGGGCTAGGGGGTCCGTCAACGTAAGAAGTCGATGGCCCCTTTTAGCCTTCGAGCTATGAAATAGGCTATCAGATTGATGTCCAGTTCGGGCCGCCTTTCCCCTGCTAGATCTTGGGGTCCATCTTTGGCTCCATTGGTCGTCTAGGCTACTGTTGCTCCTTCAGCACCACCTTCCACTACTCGGACTGTATGGAGAGTGGAGCGTCCCAAGGTGGCCAACACCATTGTCACCCTTATTGAGGCCGTTAGGTGCAACCACCAGTTATCATCTAGGATCTCGGCGATGTTCTTGCCAAGTTGTTCTGGACAAGATTGGATGGTGACGAGGTGTTTAGGCACTGTAAGGACTTGCTGAAAGAGAGGAATGACTTGGCAAGCAAGGGGTGGAACACATAGCTAAAGAGAAAGAAGAGCTTGCTATGACAAAGGTCGAGTCTGCTAAGGTGATTGTTGACCTTCAAGCCCAGCTGAAAGTGTCTGAGCTCGAGGCGGCGAAGGAGAAGAAAGCCAACAAGGAGCTTGAGGAGGAGCTTGATGTTCAAGAAGGAGGTCATGGAGCAACACGAGAAAGGGTTTTACAAGGTCACCAGGCAAGCTGAGTTCTTCACTTGGAGAATGCAATAAACTATAGGAAGACTATACCACCTACAGGATGGAAGGAAATGTTTGGGGATGGATATCCAGAATTAAAGTGGTTTTGCTATTTGTGTTTTAAGCTTAACTTGTGGCTCTTCTAGATGTGAGCATAATTGGAGCTCATTTGAAATGGTAATTGAATTTCATGACTTTATTTATATTTAAATTATATTTGTTTTTGTTTAGTTTAGACATCTAGACTTTAGATAAGTTATGAACTTTGATTTTTTTTTATGTTATTTATAGGTTCATACAAAGAGGAAAAATCGCTTGCATCAAAAGAAGATGAATGACTTAGTTTATGTCATGTACAACTTGAAGTTGAAAAGTAAACAAATAAGAAAAATTGTTGCTCTTCCATTTGAAGATATGGAATCTGATGATGAGTGGATAATAGAAGAGAGAGATGGTATTTTTGATGAAGACAATGTTAATGTCCAAGTTGAGCAACCTCTAGGTGAAAGTAGTAGTTGCAAACAATATTGACTTGGTTTTAGGAAGTTTAAGTGATCCAACTTTGGATGCATTTGATATTGACAATTTGGCTTTGAATGATAATGTTGAAGATCACTTCTCAACCGAGGAAGAGCTTGAAGATGATGGAGATGAGGATGATGGTGGTGGTGGTGGTGATATTGGAGATGATTTTATTAAAGGATTAATGGACATTTGAACCATTTCTATGTTTTTTAAGTGCTTTTATTTTAAGAACTTATATTTTGTCTTTATGAATTTATGTTGGATTAGGTGTAAAATTTGGACTAAGAACTTATTGTATGAATTTATGCTTGATATTTATAGGTAATTTACTATTATTTTGTTTGAAGTAGACTCTTAAGATTCTACGATTCGAGTCTACGGAGCTCCCACGAGTTTATGTAGACTCTCGATTTTGACAACCTTGGTAGTTCCATCATAACGCCCTAGGTTGAGCAGTTTCCAACCTAAAGGTAGGTTGGCTTCCATAATCTGATCGACAAAAGGATGTCGACGAGTCGTCCTTCTCATAGCGATGTGCGCACGGGGTATCATGGTCATCCTAAGTGTTGATGGTTTGTTGAGGGTGTGATTCCCCTTGAGTAAGGTCATGAATCGTGTGTGCGAAGTGCTTGTTTTTCAGAGTTCCTCCTTATGGCCTCGCTCCATCTCCGCCAATACAGGCTTGAATATGTTGTTGAGTTTCGTTGTTTGTCATGGTTGTTGGGGGAGGATGGAGCTCTCTAAGGGTGTCTCGCATCTGAGGCCAAACCGTGTGCTAATCATTGGTGAAAAGAGGCCACGGGACAAGTTTTGTCGTGGCCCTACGGTGGACGCCAAATGTACTTACCAAAATCTGGAGTTGACTTATGTCAGGGTAGACGTAGTCTGGATGGGCTCCACGATTTCACACGTCAGACTGTAGATACCCTTTATTAGGAGAACATGAGGGAGGGACCTGGCACACAAAGGACTTCGACGCTCCAGTAAGCATGTGAGTGAGTTGAGAATGAATCGAAAGGGGAGATAAAACCTGGTATTTATAATGCTGGAGGTGGGCTTCGGGTCCTTGATTGCAGGGGTTGTTACAGAGGCGTAACAACCTTTGTGGATAATTCATTACTATTAGATAATTTACCGCCAGTAGATAAATAGGTACCTGCATCTTGATAAAGGAATAATAGCCTTATCATTAGAATTCAAATATATGCAGATATATATCGTCAGTTTAGTGGCCCAATAACCTGACTGCTAAGGGAATAGCATCCAAGTTCCTGTGATAGGATTGACGAGGAGAGTTGACGTGCATATTTTAATGTCATGTTGTTTGCCATGTCAATTTTTTTGGGCCCTAGATAGTATACTTCATTTTCTAAATCTGCCATGCCAATTTTGTGGCCCCTAGATAGTATACTTCATTTTCTAAATCTCTATTGCGTGTATGGAGTAGATGCCATGATTCAAGTAAAGATTTATGGACCAATAGTATCATGTTAAATATAATTGCATTAAAATTTAGTAAAAAATAATTATATTTTTAATGAAGTAGATATTATATTCAAACATATTTAAGTCTATTGTAATTTACCATGAGTTGTTCTTTCTCTAACTAATAATATTGATGTAATACCTACATAAAATGTATAAATTCAAAAGAAAAATAGTAAATACAAATTTATAATTTTTAAATTAAAATTTATTGAACTTGTGCATTATTATATATTTAAAAAATAAAATTAACATCAGTTGATAATTTATTATAAATAATTCATTGTAAATGGAATTTATAAGTATGTGTATTTTTTAAAAAATTAACCATATTGATTATCAATTTTTCATGAGATTATCATTATAAAATAAAATATATAAAATACTATAGTTTGTTAAAGTAACTTATCAAATATTTTCTGATAAACTATATATTTCATATTTATTAATATTTAAATAAGAAAAAATAGAAGAATATAAAATAATTAACTTAACTCTAAAATCATTAAAGATATGACCCTAGTTTTAAAAAAATGAATACTCCTAAGATAAAATATAAGGAGCAAGCGAGGGCTGAAGTGGTGGCCAATGTGGGTTCTAAGGACAAGAAGAATGAAGTAAAACCATGCTCGGATGAGAGTTTGCAACTTATAAATATGAATATTCCATCTTCCGAGAATATGGTGTGTGAATTCCTATCATTCAAGTGCATGTTGATTAGGATGTAGTGGTTCATGTCATGAGGTTAAGCGAAATGAAAGAGGCCTTAAGGACTTCCATGAACACGCCAATTCACCAATCAAGTGTTAATGTCGAGACAAAGTTGGAGAATAAAGCTCCTCATGATGATAATGGTAGTAAGGTACCAAATTCAACTACTCTTTCCTTATGAATTTGATAAGTTGGAATTTTAGGGGGATGGCCTAGAAAGGTTTTAGAGTTTTGATTAGGGACTTGATGAAGCAGTATTGTTCATCCTTTATTATTCTGATGGAGACCCTCACTAGTGGAGATAAGGCTAAGAACGTCATTTGTAAGATTGGCCTTCGAGGTTCTTTTGTTCAAGATGCTAATGGTCATTTAGGAGGGATTTGGTGTTTATGGGGACCGAAAGATTGGGAGGTGAAGGTTGTCAGAAGTTCACCTCAACTGGTTCATATGAGAGTTAAGTGGAAAGATAAGAGATAATGGTTTCTTACAGTTGCGTATGGCTCCCCTCAGGTTGCTAGATGACAGCATTATGGGACGAGATTTGTGATATTAATAGTCATGTTGATGGTAGTTGGGCTATCATATGGGACTTTAATAGTACCTTGTCACCTTGTGATAGTGTTTATGGAGTTAATCTGCAAGAGCATCTAGATATGGAGAATTTCCAAGATTTTTTGAACCAAGGGAACATGCTTAATATACATTTCCAAGGTGACATGTTGACTTGAAGGAACGGTAGGATGGGAGTCAGATGGATAAATGTCTTATTAATATGGAGGTTGAGGTTTCAAGAGGCAACAATTGTTCATTAGGGATGGTTGAAATCTAATCATAGGCCTCTTCTCTTTAAGATTAGATAATCAACCTAGACAAAATCAACATAGAAGACCTTTCTAGGTCGAGGTAGCTTGAATCCTTCATGAGGATTTCCTAGATTTTGTGAGAAGAACTTGGGTTTATGATTTGGATCATTCTACTTGGTCTGGAAATATAAATCATTTTTCCAATTCAGATGAAATGTTGGAAAAAAAGGAGGTGTATGGGTGTTTATGGAAGAGGAAAGCTTCTATTAAAAAAGAGTTTGATTCTATATATGCTAGAAGAAGTCTTGGCTTTAATAACTCTATGGATATGGAATATAAGAGGGTTTCGAAGGAGTATAAATGGATTCTTGAGGAGGAGGAAATTCATTGGTAACAGAAATATAAAGCAAAGTGATAGTATATGGGGGACAGAAACACCGAGTATTTCCATGGTGTTACAACTATTACAAGAAGGAGAAACATGTATGATGTTTTGAAGGATGGGATGGGAATTTGGTTATGGAGCTTGAGGCCTTGGAAAGGATGGTAACTACTTTTTACAAAGACATGTACACTGAGGAAGCAGTCCATCACCCTTTCATCGTATCTCATGCTTTCCCTGAGTCAGGAGAGGAGGCCAGGGAGGATTTGAGAAACTGCCTTCTAATAAGGATATTTTTCATACATGAGATGTGTGGCGAGTATGAAGGCTCCTGGGCTGATTGGATACCAAGCCATATTCTTTCAAAAACATTGGAATGTGGTTGGTAAAGACTTTTGTAATTTCCTCCAATGAGTTTTCTAGAATTTCAGGCATTGGCAGAAGTGAATAAGACCTTCACAAATCTTACTCCCAAAAAGGAAGATGTTCATTTTATGAAAGACTTTAGGCCCATTAGTTTGTGTAATGTGGTGTATAAGACCATTACCAGCCTGTTATCCTTGAGAATGAGGCCTTATATGAGTAGGTTGGTTGGTTCTTTTAAATCCAATTTTGTCCCTTCCCATCAGAGTGGAGATATTATCATTGTTGCCCAGGAGATCTTCCACTCTATAAGAAGCAAAAAAGGAAGAAAATGGTGATGCCCATTGTTCTGTTATTTTGTGAACAGGAATGTCCAGCAAGAATGCTGGTAATTCAATGTTGGATCAAGCTCTCTCTTAAGGTATTTATAGGGAAGAAATATCTTCAGAAGACGATCACTATGCACGAAGCAATACTCAACCAGTGGGGTGAGGTGTGTGCACAGTGTGAATGGAAATAAGAGAGAACGAGAATGTGTGTACCTTTTTCTCTAAAAGCATCCCTTATTTATAATGAACTTACCTTTTGGTCAGTTGCAGATTCTCTCCGAGAATCACGATCGAGATCTCTAACTGTTTGCTACTTGACCTTTGCTGTTATTATCTTTAAAATCCACGATCTCCTTAGCGGTTAGGGTCAACAGTTCACTATTTGAATCCTCAACATGCCTTTTCACTAAGCCCATTTATAGAATCCGTAACAGTTGCCCCCCAGTTCGGTTATCGAGGTTTCTCGATAGTCGGGATTCATAAAGGTAGACCCTTTCCCCCAACAACTTAAATAATTGATCCTCCTCACTAACCGACTGATGGTCATCATATGCCAGGGTATATTTTATGTCACCCCGATCGTTCTTATCCAAGATCTACTTCGACCCTGGACCTCTTTTTTACCACTGTCGGGATACCAACGCTTGTCCTTTGTGATTTGAATTGCCAATTCACCTCTATACTCTTGTCATATGAAATGAGTGTCTCAATGCATTTACATCATCATGTCTTATCTTAAGCAGTATCGTATAGTCTACACATTAATGCTCCGTCGCTTCATTACACGCCTTAATCATGACGTTTAAATTTTTTGTCCATAGTGCCCCCAACTATCGAATGGATTTGACTGTTTCACCCCTATGTGATGATTCGTGCCTACCAGTTATGTAACTGCACCGTTTCGTGTCTGCGACGGTTACATTTTCTTCTTTATATCTCTTAAACATTACAATAAAAGTCACCCTTTCACTATTTCTCTCAAGCTTCTTCTGCACTTTCTGCAATTGCACGTTCTTTCCTCTATTATTCATCAATTTTCGCCACCAAACTCTTCCAAGACTTCTCTTCTACCAGGTATCTTCACTGCCATAAACTTCTTTCTTTCATTTACAATTCCGTCATACATTATAATTTTATTCTTCTTTTTTGTCATCGTTGTAATCATGCATCATCTTCATAATTTTCACTTTGTTCCTTCTTTCTTCTAGGTTTTATTCATCATTTTCGCCCTTCCTCTAAATCCCATTTCATCTTTTCAAAATGAAATTTACGCCTGAGGAAGAAGCACATTTGCGCAAAATAGTTCAGCGCAAAACTGGATACTGGCTCTTCGGATCTGAAAGGGAAAAAGATTTCTTACGGGGGCCTTCTAGTGGTTCCAGTGCCACAAAGAAAACCATCACAAATAAAAACAAAATTTCAAACCCTAAGATTCCCATAATATCTGAATCTGGAAATTCTTCTGGAAATCCTCCTCCTTTAACTTTAAGTTATGCGCCCCAAACTCCATTCTCATCCTTAGAACAAAATAATTCCTTGGACTGTTCTTTTGAAACCCAGTTCGATCCATGCATTTATTGTGTTGCTGAAAGTTCCTATTTTTTAAAATCTGAGTTCGATTTGAAGGTTGATTCAATACTTGTATCATGCCTGCACAACTCGGTTCTTGTACCAAAAACAAACCCTTCTTCGCAGATTAAGATTAAGGAGCCGAGCGTTCCTCCTATTCTTGGCCCAAATGCAGGGAAGCCTGAGGACGTTATTATAATCCCGGATGATCCTTCCCCACCTCGCATAATCAATATTTCTCCAGGTATGTTGTTGCTTTACTAACTATGACTTTTTTCTTGGTGTAGGTAATTATGGACCCATCCTCCTTAGAATTAGTTGTTGAATCGCAATCTACCGGGTCACAGTCTAACTTTCCCCCTCCCGCTTTAGTTAGCAAATTTCCATGGGTCACCCATGAAGTCTTACATACCCTTTCTTATCTAGATTCGGGGAGCATTGTTGCACTCCAGGTTGGAAATCAAGATGATTTTTGCGTCTGCACCCCTAACCTGTACAAACCCATCTGTTCTTTCCGGAAAAGGAATGAACGCAATTTCTTCTTTTTCTATAAAGATGTAACTAGCCGTTTAGGTATTTGCTTTCCCTTTTCAGATTTTCAAATGCAAGTCCTGAACCATATAAATTTAGCTCCCTCACAACTTCATCCCAACAGCTGGGGTTTTATCCAATCCTTTGAACTTTTTTGTCAGCATTTAGGAATTCCTTGTATAATTCGTCTTTTCTTTTATTATTTTACTGTACATACCGCTAGGACGGGTAGAGAGCCCCCCAACAAAAAGGGATGGACTTCCATCCAGGGTCATTCGGATCGTAAACTATTCACAGTCTATACAGAATCATTTAAACACTTCAAAAGCAAATACTTCAAGGTTATTGTCAAATGCGACAAACAACCTTTCTTTCTTTCCTCTCCGAAATCCCGGGATGTAGAGTGGAAGTTTCCACACTATTGGACCCACAATCATCATGAATTTCTATCGTCCTCTTATCATTTTGAAGAAACGGACCTGTCAGATTTCGACGCTTCGTCAATGACCCGGATTGTGGCAAATAGGGAAGCATACGGACTGCTAAATATTGCTTCTTATATTCACGATTATCATTCTGGGTTCTCCATTGAATTAAGTACGGACATATCTGACTTTGATTTGTGATGTATAATTTAATCTGCTCTAACTGTTTTATTTCCATTTGCAGCTGATAATATGGGACCACAACCCGCTCCCTCGGCTCCAACTGCATTTAATGTGGCCCCGGTTGCAGATTCTCCTGCTCCTCTGACGGTTGTTCCGGCCAACCCCGCTGCCAAACCGAGACAGCCGCCCACTAAGCGTGCAAACCCCCCGAAGTGACCGTAGCCTCCAGGTTATCTTAACTACATAGGGGGAGGTAAAAAGAAAAAATAGAAGACCGCGGGCGTGGCTCAGTTGGAGACAACCCCAACAGACCAAAGCACCCCGACACCTTCTGCGGCACCGGGAACTGCGTCTTCCCATCCTCCCCCTCCACTCCCTACTCCTACTGTTACTCCTTCGGCCACAGCTTCCAGACCAGGTTGCCTTTGGGAGAAAGGATTTGATGAGGTAGTGATCCACGTTATCAAGGCTTCGAAGCACTTCTCAGATTTCATCCCTCTTTCCAGTTTTGAAGACTAGGCAAGGCAAGTTGTTGGATGAGCTCCATGCATCACAGGAAAAGACTCGAAAAACCCACCAAGAGCTTCTTGCCTCGCAGGATATCACTGCCTCCCTCCGCCAAGAACTCCAAGTTGCGTTGGATGCCACTGAGGGTGCCCAGACAGCTTTGGAAACGGTCCAAAAAAAGCATGCACTCCTGACCGGGCACTTTAATGAACTGAAGACCATTTTGGAAAAAGCCCAACGGGAGTGCGAGGAAGCTGAATCCAAGTTACATAAGGCCAAGATGGAGGCTTCCGAGATGAGGGAGGCATTGGCTATGACAGCAGAGGAATCCTTCAACAACACACTAGACCAAATACGTTGTCTAAACCCAGGACTTGAGCTGAATACCACAGGCATGCACTTTAAAGCCTATGTGGACGGTGAAAAATTGGTCCCTCCATCTCCTTGTCAAGATTCAATCATCCCAATGGATGAAGATTTGTCGCATGGAGAAGAGGTGACTTCTACCGTTCAAGTTCAAACCCCGGCAACATAAGTGTGTGAAGGACCGGGATGCCGGTTTAATGTCTTGTAACTTTTCATTTATTTTCAAGCCTTTTTGAACATTGCCGAGTTTAGCCCCGGCCTATTTGTAACTGACAATTTATTTTTATTTGACGTATTATCTCCTTTAATCCAAATACGTATGAATCCGTAGTAATTCGAATTCTTATGAAATTATTTCGCCAAAATTAAAAATATATCCTTCACGCGCGGAATAAATATTCTTTTGGTTCCAACGACCAAGTATTTTATAATACAGATTACTCTTCTGTAACATTGTCTGGGCTGTGTTTCCTGGACTTGATCCTGACACGCTTAACATGCTACATGTAGACCTTCACTTTAGTTAGATGGCCCTACATTTCAACCTGATCAGGGTTTAAATAGCACATCGTTCATTTCCGAGATATTGATCATGATACCTCATAATTTTTATTAAGTTATAAGCAACTTTACACAGATAAGTTCACAATCTCTTCGTAACGATCAAGATACCTTATCAATTAATAACTTTCCTAAAACGATTAACAATCGAATTATATGACAACTCATGATCTTAATAAAAGAGAACAATATGAATTCTGGGTTGAAAGCTTTATTGCACCGCGATTCATACTCTTAATAAAAGAAACACATGAATTATACATGATATTGTTGATTCCGTCAAAAGGAAACAGAAATTTCATAAACGATTAATCAATCGAATTACAAAACGACTCATGATCTCGATGAAAGAGGACCATACAAACATGTGGTTGACAACTTATTGCACCACGGCTCATACTCTCAATAAAAGAGAAACATATGAATCACAAAATTACATTGTTGATTCCGACACGGAAAACAAATACTTATTTTGCCATATGGTTTATTGCTCCTTCCATCTAACCCGGTACTAACTGTAATATATTTTCAATTTGTCCGCATTCCAAGTTCGCTTGATTGTCTTTTCATCAAGGATTTCCAACATGTTCCCCTTGTCCGAGTTTTTGTGAAATCCGGTATGGTCCCTCCCAGTTAGCTGCTAGCTTCCTCTCTCGAGCATTTTTATTTTTGATATCTGCCCTCCGAAGCACTAGGTCGCCTTGTTCGAAACACCTCAGCTTCACTTTCTTGTTATACTTCACGGCTACTCGCTGTTTTGCTAGCAGATCCTGGGAATGTGCCTCAACCCAGATCTCATCCATCAGATTCAACTCAATGGCCAGAGCCTCATTATTCTCTCCTTCACCCTTCTGAAGTACGTGGTTGCGTCTCCAAGATAACTTACCAATCTCTAATGGTATCATAGCTTCGTAGCCATAGGTCATTTGAAATGGGGTTTCCTTGGTAGACGTTTAGGTCATGGTTCTGTGTCCCCAGAATACACAATAAAGCTGCTCCACCCAACTCGAGCCGGCATCATGCATCCGCTTTCGTAATCCTTCAACGATTACTTTATTTGATGTTTCAGCTTGTCCGTTAGATTGCGGGTGTTCTACTGAAGTGAAGTGATGCTTGATTTGGAACCCGACCATCATATCCTGAAAACACCTATCAGTGAATTGAGTTCCATTATCAGTTACAACCTCACCTGGGATCCCAAACCTGGAAATGATGTTTCCTTCAAAAAATCTCTGCACTCGAGCTGACGTAATGGTGGTGAGAGGTTCCGCCTCAATCCACTTTGTGAACCAATCATTCCTCTAAATTTTGACTCATCAACCCTCTTTCCATTTTCATCTGAATCAAGATAGGTTGATGTTGTCATTGGAGTTGCAGCATCTTTACATTTCTCCATTTCAAACTTTTTGATCACTTCAAGGCAATACTTGGATTGGTTGAGAAAAGATCCATTCTTCATCTGCTTCACTTGAAATCCAAGAAAGAATGTTAATTCTCCCATCATTGACATTTCAAATTCTTTCTGCATAGCTTTAGAAAATTCCTTGCACAACAAATGGTTAGTTGAACCAAAAAT
>PYAF01003042.1:316284-329210 GCA_007407185.1 Glycine tomentella
CAATACTTGGATTGGTTGAGAAAAGATCCATTCTTCATCTGCTTCACTTGAAATCCAAGAAAGAATGTTAATTCTCCCATCATTGACATTTCAAATTCTTTCTGCATAGCTTTAGAAAATTCCTTGCACAACAAATGGTTAGTTGAACCAAAAATTATATCATCAACATATACTTGAACCAATAAGATATCACTCTGATTCCTTTTGATGAACAAGGTTTTGTCAACATGACCTCTTGTGAAAGATTGTTCAAGCAGAAATTTGCTTAGTTTTTCATACCAAGATCTGGGAGCTTGTTTTAAACCATAAAGGGCCTTTTTAAGTTTAAAAACATATTTGGATGTTTAAAATTAGTGAAACCAGGAGGTTGTTCAACATATATATCCTCCTCAATGTATCCATTTAAAAAGGCACTTTTGACATCCATTTGAAAATGTTTAAAATTCATTAAACATGCATAAGCAAGCAATAACCTAATGCTTCCAATCTTGCAATTGGAGCATAGGTTTCCTCATAGTCAATGTCTTCTTCTTGGTTGTAACCTTTTACAACCAATCTAGCTTTATTTCTGACTATGATTCCACTCTCATCAAGTTTATTTCTAAAAATCCATTTTGTGCCAATGGGTTTGAGATAGGATGGTCCAGGAACAAGTTCCCAAACTTCATTTCTCTTGAACTGATTTAACTCATCATGCATGGCATGCATCCAATATTCATTAACTAAGGCTTGATCAATATTCTTAGGTTCAATTTGAGAAACAAAAGTCATATTACAACATAGATTTCTTAATGAAGATCTAGTAGATACTCCCTTTGAAACTTCACCTATGATGTAGTCAAGTGAGAGATCTCTTGTTGTTCTCCAATCTTTAGGCTCTTGAACAGATGTTGATGGTTTCATTTCAGCACTTGATTCTTCTTTCTCCTTAATTTTGGAATCATTAAGCTGAATAAATTCTTCCAAAGGACCTGCATCTACATCACACTTCTTTTCCTCTTTAGAGGGATTAGACTCATCACAAATCACATGTACAAATTCTTCCATGCACATTGTTCTTTTGTTGAAAACTCTATATGTTTTACTATGTAATGAATATCCAAGGAAAATTGCTTCATCAGCTTTAGCATCAAATTTTCCAAGTGATTCTTTCCCATTGTTTAATACAAAACACTTGCAGCCAAAAGCTCTCAAATGAGAAATGTTAGGTTTTCTACCTTTGTATAGCTCATAAGGAGTTTTCTTTAAAATAGGCCTTATAAGTAATCTATTCAAAGTGTAGCAAATTGTACTTACAGCATCAACCCAAAAATATTTTGGCAAATTTGTCATTAACAAGAGTTCTAGCTCCTTCTTCAAGAGATCTGTTTTTCCTCTCTACAACACCATTTTGTTGAGGTGTTCTTGGAGCTGAAAAATTGTGGTTAATTCCATTTTCTTCACAGGATTTTTCAAAATGTTCATTTTGGAATTCTCCACCATGATCACTTCTTATTGAGATAATTTTGCTACCTTTTTCATTTTGTGCAAGCTTGGCCGTTTTTCTAAAAGCATGGAAAGCATCACTTTTGGATTTCAAAAACAGCGTCCAAGTAAATCTACAGTAATCATTTACAATGACAAGCCCAAAATAATTGTCTCCTAAACTCATAGTTCTAGAAGGACCAAACAAGTCAATGTGAAGTAATTCAAGGGGTCTAGAGGTGGAAACAACATTTTTACTTTGAAAAGAATTTTTGGTTTGTTTCCCCTTTTGACAAGCATCACAAAGTTTGTCCTTTTCAAACTTGAGTTTGGGTAAACCAATTACTAAATCCTTTCTAATTAGCTTGTTCATATGATGCATGTTAATGTAGCTAGCCCTTCTATGCCACAACCAAGATTCATCAATCTTGCTTATTAGACATGAAGTGTTGTGAAAGAATGCATGATCAATTGAAAGTAAATAAATGTTACCTTTCCTTTTACCTATGTGAATCACTTCACCACTTTGCCCATCACAAATCATGCAACAATTCTCATTGAATGAGACTTTGAATCCTTTATCATAGAGTTGGCTTATGCTTAAGAGATTATGCTTCAACCCTTCTACATACAGAACATTTTTTATTTTGGTTTTGAAGTTATCTCCTATGTTGTCTTCTCCAATGATCTTTCCTTTGTTATTATCTCCATTAGTGACATATCCTCCATCTTTAAGAGTTAGATTTGTAAGCATAGACATGTCACCCGTCATATGTCTAGAGCATCCACTATCAAGGTACCATAATGAGGATCTAGCTCTTAGACATACCTGCAAAAATCAAATCAATTTATAAAGGAAGGTACCCAATTGAGATTGGGTCCATAGGGGTTAGCAGCTTTTTTTTTCTTCTGAACCCAAATGCAATCTCCATTAGGCACATAGAACCTCCTACCATAGCATTTGTAAGATGTATGTCCTTTTTCCATACAATAGTTGCATATTACAAATTTTGATGATTTTCTTAAGAAAGCTTTTTGATTGATCTTTGAGTTTTTGAACTTCTTTTGATTCTTCTGTTTTCGAGGCACAAATACAGTTTTTCCAAAGGATTTTGAGCCTTGTTTGTACCCCAAACCAGAAGTATCTCCAACATACTTTTGCACACTTAACATTTCAGCCAAGTTGCATTTTCCTTTGTAAAGCTTTCTCAAAAGATCAATTAAATCACTGTTTTTGGATACAAGTAACATATACTTTTCTCCTTGACTCCTTTTGTAATCATCAAAATCTTTTTGCAACAAGTTATATTAGTAGAAGAAGAAGCACATACACATCCATTCATTTTGTAACTTGAAACAAGTTTTTCATTTTCTTCTTTCAAGTTGCAAATTTCAGTTTGCAATTCAGTAATTTTTGCAATATGCCATCTAAGATTTCCTTTTAGCTTGTTATTGGATTTTGCAAGCTTTTGGGCTTCTTCATGCATTTCTTAGAAAGCATTAATAGCTTGTTCAAGTTCAGAATTTACCTCATCTCCATCAATTGATAGATCATCATCTTCTTCATTGATTGTGGAGGTGAGACACATGTTTGCTTCTTCATTTTCAGTTGAAGATTCTGATATTGTTGACTCATTATCTTCTCAACCTAAGTAGGCTCTTTTGTATTTTCCTTCCTTCCTCACCTTGTTGTCACCTTGTTGCTTTTTCAAAAAGATTGAGCATTCTGATTTGATGTGGCCAGGTTTTCCACATTCAAAGCAAGTAAAATTGTTGTCAATCATTTTGTTGTTGTTGTTGTTGATCTTGTTGTTCTTTGTGAACTTTTTGTTCTTGTTTTTTCTCAAGAACTTGCTGAACTTCTTGACAACCAAGTTCATGTTGTCCTATTCATCCTCTTCACTTGAATATTCCACTTTTTTTGACTTTGATGATGCAGCTTTTAATGCAATACTTTTATTTTTCTTTTCTGCATCTTCAGCACAAGTTAGTTGAGACATTTCAAGCTCATATTCAAGTAACTTACCAAATAGTTCAGCCATGGACATCTTTGATAGATCTTTTGATTCCTTGATTTTTGTCACCTTTGGTTGCCAAGGTCTTGTGAGACACTTCAAGATCTTGATGTTTAGTTCTTCAGTATCAAACATCTTCCCAAGACCCAAAAGATGATTGATATATGAGTGAATCTTGTTTGTAGCTGAGAAATGCTTTATGTGGTGATCATCTTGAACATCTCATACTCATGGATCAAGGCATGTTTTCTTGATCTTCTAACTTCTTCAGTTCCTTCATGAGTTATTTGCAGCATCTCCCACATTTCTTTTGCACTTGTGCATCTCACTGTTCTAAAAAATTCATCAGAAGAAAGTGCAGAAGTAATCATATTTTTAGCTTTAAAATCATATTGGACAACCTTTTGTTCAGTATCTGTCATCTCATCCCATTCTTTGGGAATCATTTCATTGCCAACAATTTTCTTAGGAATAAAAGGACCATTTTCTATAGCATTCCAAGCACCTGGGCCATTTGATTGAATAAAGATTTTCATTCTATTTTTCCAAAAATTGAAGTGCTCCCCTTCAAACATTGGGGGACGATTGAGAGAAGCCCCTTCTTTGAAGGTAATTTGTGAGGTATTCATTTTTCTTTTTAAAGAAAAAATAGTGATCTTTAATAACTCTCAAGAATCAGCTCTTGATGCCAATTGAAAATAATAGGAATACCCACAATAACTAAGAGCAGGGTAAATTGGTTAAAACATTGGTATTTTAAAAACTAACTCAAATCAGAGTTCAGGATCTTTATCACTTTCAAAACCAAGAAATTTTTTACTCGATCAAATAACTCAGCCCAAGAAATCAATAGATCAAAATTGAACTTGTTGAACAATGAACTTGAATCAAAGAATCAATGACCAATGAACAAGATGAGTGATAGAGAAATAGAATCAAAGACACGAGCAATTTATACTGGTCCACTTCACAACTGAAGTTACATCCAGTTTCTTTTAATCAACACTAGATTAGAGTTCTACTATTATAAATTTATGTTCTTACAAGCTTTTACAAAAACCCTCCCCTTTATCAACACTAGATAAAGAATAGAAATCTAAAACCCTATTAGGAATCTAAGGAGCAAAAAACAGAGAACACTACTATATTCTTGAGCTAGAGAACCCTTCTCTAAAACCAAGCAAGAAGAACTCACTTTACAATAGCCAATTACAACAGAAATTTAAAAACAAATTTACACACAAAGATTAAGGAAAGAGACAACCTGATGATCCAATGAATGTTATGCACATGAATTACCAAATCAGGTTGAGAAGCAAACTAAATCAGAACATGTTTTTCCTTAACCTTGAAAAGAATCTTGCTCAAGAATCATTCAAAGATCCATTGATGTTTTGAATGAAGCAAGAAGTAAAAACACTAAGAAAATCACTCAGAAATGCTTAGAAGGATTGTGTATACACAGAAATATGAAGTGGTCAAGTTCTTAAACAAGTCAAGCCTTCAAACCTATTTATAACAGAATTTGTAACTAACTGTAATCGATATATTAAACGCGCCTAATAATCGATTAAAATTCTTATGTAATCGATTAAATTATCACTTAATCGATTAAAATGTTAAAGAAGCTTTCTGGGTTTCAGCAACAAGCAAAATAATCAATTAACCCGAGCTGTAATCGATTAAGACATAAAGCTATGTTTCACAAAATGAACTGTGTAATCGATTATGGATTTTGGTAATCGATTAAATCAGAAAGTAGGCATTTTCCAAGTGAACTATGTAATCGATTACTGATAATGGTAATCGATTATCACAGCAAGGCTTAAAATAATCTTTTAACTATGTAATCGATTACACTAAGTAAGTAATCGATTAAAACCTTTAACAAAACAGTTTATTTTCAATCAAAGGTAAAATAATCGATTAATCTGATAGGTAATCGATTAATTTGTTCATGAAGGTATTTCCAGATTGAACGAAGAACATAATAATCGATTATTTCATTAAGTAATCGATTAAAACAGTAAGAAAAACATTTTTCCAAAAACCTTTTAATAAATTTCAAACCTTAACCAAAAAGATAAAACCTTTGATGATTTAATGAAAACCATTTAAGCTTAATAATGAATGATTGAATGCAATGCAAGGATCAATCAGATTTCCTTTCTCTTACACTTGAATCAATTACAAAACTTCAAGTTACTTCAAGCATGTTGAAAGCTCAAAACCATTTCTTGAATCAAAGTCTTCCACTCTTCATGCCAAATTCTTGATTGATTATATGTTGGACTTGAAGTTAATTGAGGGAACCAAAGTTAGGAAAACTTGAGCTTTACAAACCTGAAAACAATTCAATCTCTTTGCCAAGAACAAGTGTTAAAGCATCTGTTGATTAATCCAGTGTTCATTTACATTTATATCTTACTTAATTGGTTAATTTTTATCACTTAGCTCCCCCTTAATTTGACAATCCATTCAAATTAAGATTTGAGCAAAAATTGTGCAGAAAAACAGAGTAGAACATAGTGTATTGTAGAGCATGAACCAAATCAATCATTTCTCCCCCTATTTGGCTTATCAAAGTCAAAAACATGTAAAGCACATCGGATATTGAACAGGAGAAACATAAATGGATATATTTATAAGTAAGGGAACCATTACAATTCTTGAAAATAAAATTAAAACATGAAAGCATAAAAACAGAAGAAACAGAAAAACTAAAAAGGCTAAAATGTCTCAGACCCTTCAAACAAAACAGTAGCTTTAATATTGTCTAGCCTAGCCTTAATGTCTTCTAAAGCTGAACTAGTTTCAGCCCTAAAATCATGATGCATAGTGATTAGGCCATCCATTTTTTGAAGCATGAGTGACTCGAATTGGGTGTAGAGGGGTTGAGCAGGGTCCCTTCCTCATCTTCTTCAGCATCTACTCCAACACCAGCAGCAGTAGGAGGTTCAGGCACAGCTTGTTGGCCAGCCATCTGCCATCCTTGTGGTGTCTTGATCATTCCTAACTTGTTGAGATGCTTGTCTTTGATGAGACTGTTGCTTGAGTTTGTGTGGTCCACTACTTCATTTGAGATATCTATTTGGAAGTAGTCTATAAATCTAGATACAAACACAACATAAGGGAATGGGTAGTTTACTAGCCTTTTTGATTTAAGCATTATTTCCTCAAAAATGATAATCCAATTCATTTGAATTGAATTCTTGAGACCATACACTAGTTGTAGGTCTTCATCTGTTACTTGGGCATGGTTTTTGGCTCTAGGTGTAAAGATATATGTAATTATGTAGTGCAGAAGCCTATCCTCATGGATCATTGGTCCAGTACCTAGCCTAGTTTTCAATCTCATTTGGGGATCACTAAGCATCTCCCTATATGTATCTACCCTATTATAACCCTCAGGATTTTCATCAAATTTCCTTTCTCCTTCAAAGGAGATACCAGATACTACCTCCCACACCTCATGGGTGATTTCCATGGGCACTCCATTTACATGGGACCTCAATATCCCATCCATGGATCCCTTGGCACAGGTGTAAAACACCTTGACCAATTCAGGGTAAAAGGTACCCTTTAACTCCACAAACTTTCTTAAGCCCTGGGTTTCTATGAAGGTAGGAAATTGAAAGCCTTCCTTAATAAACCAGTCAAGCTCTAAATACTTAGGGGAACATACTAGTTTTGTGGCATTAAACTGGAGATAGGTCATACGGTCTTTTTCTGTGGTGAACCAAAGATCTAACCTATTAGTAGGAGGGGGGTTAGAAGTTTCACCAGCCTTTCTCTTAGAGGTTTTGGTTCTCTTAGAGGTAGACATTCTTAGGGCAGAGTTAACTAGACTTAAACAGAAGAAGAAGATTGAAGGATAAGAATGAAGGTAGGTGTGATTTCTTTCTTCATAATAGGCTGTATTTATAGGGATTTTTAGGCTCTAAGAATTTGAATTTTGAATTAAGGAGCTGTTAGAACGAATTAACTCACTGCAGAGGATTTAAATTTGAATTAGGTGGGAGTTGGGCAATTACAACTTCCAAGAAAATCTGTCAGATTTTGTAGTAACTTCATGAATAATCGATTATTTACCTTGTGTAATCGATTAATTCGTAAGCAAAATCACATTCTGCAGATACAGTAATCGATTAATTCGTAACGTAATCGATTATTTTTGTAAAATTCACAGGTAGAAGATAAAGTGTAATCGATTATTTTATGATTTAATCGATTATCACATAGAGGTTTGAATTTCATAAACATATAGAAGCTTGTGTAATCAATAATCCTTAGGACATACCTTGTTTAAATCGGTTTAGTCCGTACATTCTCTCCATTTCCCATTAGATTTCTGGACCATGACAACATTGGATAACCATGTGGTGTATTGAATTTCTTGTATAAACCCGGCTTCTAACAACTTTTTGATGTGCGTGGCCAATGCTTGAGTTCTTTCAGGGCCGAGCTTCCCTTTTTTATGTTGGATCGGCTTTGATCCGAGGTACATGGATAATTTGTGGCAACAAAAGGTTGGATCTATCTCCGATATTTCTAATGCTTTCCAAGCGAACACATCCTAGTTCCTTTTGAGGCATTCCATGAGTTTGACTTTGATGTTTGGATCCATCGTTTTTCCAATCTTAGTGATTTGCCACTATTGGTTTCCTATCTGCACTTCTTCTACATCTTCAGCTGGTTCTGGTCTCCATTCTTCAAAACCTTGTCTTATGTCGAGCTCTACCATGTTTATTGGCTTTCCCGACTGTCGTTCTGCTATCTCCCAGATCACCTAATCCCCTTGACGTATCCGGGGTGGTGACGATGGGTTGCCTTCACTTTCCCTAACAGTATTGTAGTAACATTGTCGAGATTCTTTTTGGTCCCCGCAGATTGTCACCACCTAATCCTTGTTCCCTACAAATTTTATCTTCTGATATTTGGTAGACATTAACTATCCCACTTATGTATAGTTGGTCTTCCCAAGATAATATTGTATGGAGAAGGGAAATCGGCCACAACAAATCTGAGTCTTTCCGACTTGAAGGCATCCTTGGTTCCTAACGTCATCCGCAAGTCGATGGAGCCTTTAAGACTGGTATTTCCTCCGTTGAAGCCTATCAACATTGTCTTACACGGCTTCAAGTCCTCCTCGTCCAAATTCATTTTTTTGAACGCACTCCATAAGGTAATGTCTGTTGAACTGCCATTGTCTACAAACATTCTTTTAACTCGGCAATTGGCCAATGTTCCAGTAATTACCAAGCCATCCTCATGACCTGGCACCACATCTTCCATGTCTTCCTCCGTAAAATATAGAATATGAGGTTCTGGTTTGCCAGCTTTCCCCTTAAACTTGGGCTACTCCCTTACCGAAAGAATTTCTTTCAGTTACTTTCGTCTCTGATTGACTGTGTCTCCTCCTCCTCCAAGGGCTCCAGATATGACATTACACTTGAGTTCCAGCTCTTGGAATTCATCGTCATCATTATGTTTTTTCTTCTTGTCTTCTTTTTCCTTCCCGGATTGGGCTTCTTCTCCCTTGCGCTTGTTCCTGCGACCCTGGGTCTTTATCACATACTACCTCAACCTTCCTTCTCTGACAAATTTTTCAATAGCATCTCAAAGATCCCAACAATGGTCAGTGGTGTGTCCTGGTCCATTATGAAACTCGCAAAATTGAGATTTATCCACCCCGGTCTTATTATACAATGGACGAGTCTGCTCCACCTTCTTCATGTTCGTCAACGCTACCTCCCTCCAAACTTGTGACTGGGATACATTCAATAGCTGTATTTTTCATATTTGTTTTCATACTTCCCTGGTCTGAATTTGGACTCTGTATTCCTACCTTGATTGGGATTCCCAGGATGTTGTCGGCCCCTTGGCAATGGGCTCCTTCTTCTGGGGATCCTTTCCTTCTCTTTGCCCATTGCATTCGCGATTTCCATCTGTTCCAACTCCAAATACTTTTTCTACCGGGCTCGAAACTCCATCAACGACTTCATCGGGTCTTTATATATGGATTTCGCAAATCGGGACAATCCATTTAACCCGATTGAAATGAGGTAAACATGAATTTGTTCCTCTAATCCTTATACTTGCAACACTGCTTCTTTAAAACGGTCAAAATAACTCTGTAACGTTTCTCCAAGTTGTTGTCATATCTTACCGAGTGCGAACTCAGACTTCAGTTGTTTTTTGTTGGTCGCAAAATTCAACAAAAACCTCTGGCTAAAATCTTCAAAGTTACGAATCGACCGCGGAGGCAAGGTATGGAACCATGTCTGGGCGGCTCCGGTTAAAGTAGTGACAAAAATCCGAGAGATTATCGGATCATCGATTCCTCGAACACACATCTGCATATCAAATTCATCGATGTGCACTTGCGGATCCTGGTTTCCATCATATTTTAACAGAAAGGAATCATCAAAATCATCCAAATACCAAGCATTAACTATCTCGTCAGTGAAAGGACTTTTGTTGTGTTGTCCTCTACTGTATTTCCTCCGATATACTCATCCTTCCCTCCTTAGCCGGGATGTAGCTTCAATAGCAGGATTTTGGTCTTCCATCCGGGGTTGGTGTGCTGGCTGCTTCATCTCGGGATTGATTGGTTGGTTCGGAACTACCGGTTGTACATTCTCCACGTTCTTACTGTCATGACGCATCGGGTTGTCATTTTGAAGGTTCACTCGAGATGAGCCCCCGATTTCAAATCGGCTAACCGGTTCTTCCGAATTACCGAGATAACTCACGGGAACAATCGGGACCTGATGGGCCTGGAGACTCGTCTCATTCCTAGCTGCGTGATTGTTCTGGTGTCCATGATTTTCATTATGGACCGAGGTCCCCACATTCCTGAGACGTTGTTCCATGCGTTGTTCTTCCTCACGTTTCCATTCCTCATTTCGTTCCTCAATCTGGAGCGTGATGTTTCTAATATCCTCCTGCCTTTGAAGGGCATATCTTTCCTTCATTCTCTCAATTCGATCCAGGATCAAATTTAGAGTGTTACTCATTAGTCGTTCAATTGGCTACGATTCGTGGGCCGCCGTAGCCACTGGATGATGAACCGGGTTCGGTTGATGAGCGTCACGAATTAGTCATCTCGCTGGAGCGGGAACTGAGGGCTGATGGACATTAGGAATTGTCTATCCCGTTGGAGCAGGAGACGAGGTTGAGTCTTAAACCGCATTAGTCACGTGCAAATCTTCATGGTGAACCACGTTTTGATTGCCAGGTGGTAATTCTCCTCTTTTCGGCACATCAGAACGTGGTGGTAGAGACTGGTTGCTTCTAGTGTTAACCATCATGAATCGTGCGATTTGAATTTTACAGTCCCCACAGACGGCGCCAATGTTCTATTATTTTGTGAACAGGAATGTCCAGCAAGAATGCTGGTAATTCAATATTGGATCAAGCTCTCTCTTAAGGTATTTATAGGAAAAAATACCTTCAGAAGACAATCACTATGCACGAAGCAATACTCAACCAGTAGGGTGAGGTGTGTGCACAGTGTGAATGAAAATAAGAAAGAACGAGAAAATGTGTGTACCTTTTTCTCTGAAAGCATCCCTTATTTATAATGAACTTACTTTTTGGTCAGTTGCAAATTCTGTCCGAGAATCACGGTCGATATCTCTAACTGTTTGTTACCTGACCTTTGCTGTTATTATCTTTAAAATCCACGATCTCCTTAGCGGTTAAGGTCAACAGTCCACTATTCGAATCCTCAATGGGCCTTTTCACTAAGCCCATTTATAGAATCCGTAACACCCATCAAAATAGATTTGGAGAAAGCCTACGATAAGCTTAATTGGGAGTTTATTCGTGATACCTTTCAAGACATTGGCATGCCAAAAGAAACTGTTGATTTGATTCAGCACTACATTTCCTCTGCTTACATGAAGGTGTAATGGAATGAGGAAGCATTGGGTGAATTCTCTCCTTCTAGGGGAATTCACCGGGAGATCCTCTTTCCCCTTACTTATTTGTGCTTTGTATTGAAAGGTTCTTCGAGTTAATTAATTTAGTTGTGGAGGAGAAGACTTGGAAGTCAAACTTTTTTAGCAAACAGTTCCCCTATATCTCATCTGTGTTTTGCAGATGATCTGATCTTGTTTGCGAAGGCCTCCTTGGATCAGGTCATCTTAATTCAAAATATTTTGAATTTATTTTGCAGGAGCTCTAGACAAAAGCTTACGATGGAGAAGTCTAGAATGTTTTTCTCAAAGAATGTTGGTGTTACTCAAAAAAATCAGCTTGGTAAAGAGATGATGATTCGATGGGCGTTTTTCTCAAAGAATGTTGGTGTTACTCAAAGGAATCAACTTAGTGAAGAGATGGGATTCAATGTATAGAGGACCTTGGAAAATACTTGGGGGTGCCTATTTTTCGCAAAAGAGCTTCTTGTGGAACCTTTTAATTTATTATGGACAAGGTTCATCAAAGATTAAGCGCCTGGAAAGCTAAGACTCTCTTTTGTAGGGAGAGTTACTCTAGCCAAATTTGTGTTGCAAGCTTTAACTTCTTATGTGATGCAAACTAATTTGCTCCTGAAATCAGTGTGTGACGACATCAATAAAGCATTTTAAGTTGAGTAAAGACATGTTTAAAATGCTTCCCCAAACATGTTTCTAAATTCAAATCTGGAAGATGTAAGGTGGAAAGCACCCAAGCTTGGTAGTTTAGTAGGGTGTGGAGGAGCCATTCGTGATTATATAAGCAAGTCTCTTTGCAGAACTTAGAGCCATTTGCTTGGAATTAAGTTTGCTTGGTCGAGGGGTTTTCGATCTATTCGAGTGGATTCTGATTCAAGTGATGCAATTAAGCTTCTCATAGGGATCAATGATCATCTTCATCCTCAGCATCGGCTTGTGGAATAGATTCTTAGAGTGCACGGGTAGTCAGGAGATATTGTTTGGAACCATGTGTTTAGGGAAGCTAATAGTGTAGCAGACCATATGGCGAAAAATGCTTTGGGTATTAGTTCTGATTGTAGTGCAGGAGTTTGCAATTGATTTTTATTTTGGACTTTGTTGAGTGAGAATGTTGATCCTATTCGTGTCCTTTTGAGCCATTAGTGATAAAGTTGCAATTCAAAAAAAAAAAAAGAGTAAATTTCATACTTATATAATTTTTTATTTATAAAATCAATATGAAGTAAGTGGAAAAAAACATGATAAAACATTTATTTTTCATATACAAATCTATTTTGCTTAGATGAAAAGTATGAATTTAAGAATAATCAAAAAAATATATGAATATATAATACTATATAATTATTAAATTTTTGTTTGTTTATTGTTGATATAATATTAATATGTAATATTTTTTAAATGTATTTAATATAAAAAATGTTAAAATAAAAGTTACACTGTTAAATTAGATCAATAATTATGATAAAATTAATTTTAATTCAACAGTTCTCAAAGGTTGAAATGAAGT
>PYAF01003042.1:329310-344729 GCA_007407185.1 Glycine tomentella
AATTAAGTATACTTATGTTTTTATATGAATATACTTTTATATGTGAATATATATATATATATATATATAATTTATTATTTAATTTATATCCTTAATTATTAATTTAAAGTAAAATTGTATCATAAAACATCATTACCAATTATTAAAATTAATATTTAATTATTAAAGTTATATATAAATCATACTAACCTCAAAAACTTAATTTTTTATTAAAAGCATTTAGAAACAATAAATTCAGTTAAATCCAACAGCTATTATAAAATGCTTAAAATATATGTTTTGTCTCTTAACTTATTTTTCGATTCTAAATTGGTACCTTATGTTTTAAAAGTTCTAAAATGGTCTCCTAAGAGTATTTTCAGTGGATCTCTCAAATTAGGAACTTATATCATTTTTTGGTGGATCCCTCATTGTCACATAAGATTAAAGATTTCTTTCATTTTTCTCTTTAGTGGTAAATCTCATTTTGGGATCTTAAATAATTTTTAATAGATCTCACATAAACCCCACTTTTAAATATTTTATCCCTCCCTCTTGTCCCATCTCACCCACCCATTCCCTCATTTTCCCCACTTTTCTTCTTCTCTCCTCGGCACGCATGCACCACACGCTACTTCCACTTCCCTTCAACTTTCTTTCATTTTCCCCTAAATCACAATCTCTTTCTTCCAACCCAAATCACTCTGCTTCTCTTTCGCCCCCTCCTCTACTTCTTCTTCCTTCACTGTTGTTGCTACCCTCCTCCTTTGTCAGCCCCACCCTCCTTTGTAGCCTCTCCATCTCCTACTATTCATTTCTCTTTCCTCTCTGCCCCACCTTCCTTCTTCACCCTCCCACTATGTTTCAGATATGCTCAAGGAGACTAGATCTTGCCAATATAGCCATCGTCGGCGAGAGCCACTATGCCTACCTTAATGTCGCCACCCAAATCCTCCTCTGCCATTGCTCCTTGTTGTTCTTGGTTTGTTCTTCTGTTGTTATATTTCCTTCTTCCACCTCTATGTTCTTCTCCCTCATTCTTGATTTGTTAATTGGTTCCCTCGGAATGTCGTTAAGGAGAGAGATTAAAAAATATTTTTTTAAGTGTGTAGATCTTCAAGGTTCTTTCAGAAGAACCGATCTACATAGTGAAGATCTTGGTTGTTGCTCTAGTGCTGGATCTTCACATTTTAAGATCTTAAGCCTAAGATCTTGTGCTAAAAACCAACGTTAAAGTTGGTATAAAGAATTTCTTAGTAACATGTTTGTCCTTTCCCAAGTTTTCACCCAAACAACATTAAACTTGTGTCACCGACGATGTGGCTCCTCCAACTCCCTTGGTGGTGAAGTTGCTTGCACCATGGAGAGGTTATATCCATCGACGAGGTTGACGTCGAAGAAATTCAATCTGTTAGTGTCATTTAGGATGAACTCTGCAATGTGACTAGGACAAATATGTTAATAAAAAAGATTAAGAGATCATTTTAAAACATAAGGGACTAATTTAGAACCAACAAATAAATTAAGGGACCAAACATATGTTTTAGCCTTATAAATTTGAGTGATTGATCAAATGGTCTTAGAAATCAACGGCTTCGAACTCATGAAGTACAATGTCCCCACGATGTTTTAGGTGCATATTAAAATTCTCCGAGAGAGAGAAACAAAAGAGCACCACCGACCGAATAAGCGCAGATACGACACCAAATAAACAGTCAAAACTAAAAAAAACAAAAGTCAGACAGAAAAAGAATCAGCATAGAACTAAAGAGAGAAAGGAATTGAAGTTAATTGAAGCATATGATCAAGTTAATTGAAGTAGATGATCAAGTCGTGACATGGTTTCTCACTTTCTCTCGGATATGATATAGTATGATATTAGGTAGGGTGTTCACGGGTACCGGTCACCCGCGAACCCGAATTGACCCAAACTGATCCGGACAGTTTGGATTGGGTCATTTATGTATTTGGGTCAAAATCGAACAGAACCGATCAAAATCGATCATGTACGAGTTAGGTCACGGGTTTAAATCTATAGATTCGATCAAAACCAAATTGAACCGATCAAAACTTATAAAAAAAATTTAGAGTTGTTTGGTTTGACTTTAAATACTGCTAATATTGGGACTCCAATTCTTGGAACTTCAAATGTTTATAATATTAATGGATCATATTTTGTTCATTTAATTCAACAAATCTATTTGCACCAAAACTTATTGCAAGAAATTAGTTTGTAAGAAATAGTTGTGATTCAGACTATTATAGTAAATATCGTTAAAGAATATTTTATTTTAATTTGTATTAGTCTATTTTAGAATATTATGTTGATAGTATTAAATGAATCAATTTTACTACTTTCAGACATTTGATAATATTATGTTAGGATAAATAGTCATTTTCATTCCTGAATGTATAGAGTACTGACAAATTTGTCCTCGAAAGATGGAAATTCAAACCTCGAAAATGAAAAAAGTGCGAAAAATACATTCATCTGTTACCGTTAATGAAAGAGCTTACGTGGCACAGAGGGACGAAAATGTCACAAAAATGGTTGTCAACATGACTGCTGAATAGATTGGACCAAAATGTTAGTAAGTTTCCATTGACCAAAATGTCAATAAGTTTCCATTAGACTGATTTGTCAGACCCCAAATTTCTTTTCATTTAAGGATAAAATATAATTTAACCTTCATCTTTCCTTTTTTTTATTCTAACTTGTAAAATATAATTTAATTATTCCATTGGACCAATATATTTATTTGATTTTGTTCTAACCTATAATTTAACATTAATACGTTTGATTTTGTTCTAACATGTAATAAAGAAAGTTTCTTTTAAAAATGGTCTTACTAGCTCAAATGACAACAACCAATTAAGCGCATATATGACGTTGTTAAGTGTCAACTTCTCTCTCAAACAGGACTGATTCTAACACTTAAAGATTTTCAAAACCTACTAAACAAAAGGACACTAAAATTTGAATTTTCATATTTTGGAGACAAATTTGTCATGTCGCTACATATTTCAGGAAGAAAATGATTATTTACTCTATTGTGTTAATTGTATTGGATATTTGGATAATCATGATATAAAAATAATAGTTCTAAGAAAAAAATTAAAAAAAAAAGATAAAATTTAAATGGATAACCTGTTAACCTAAATCAAATCAAACCGTTAATGAATGGATTGAATTGATTTAAGTTTCAAAAAAAAATTCTAAAAATCAAATCAAAACAATCGATCAAATTTAATTAATTTAAATCCTAAATTTAATCAATATTAATCCAAATTGACCCAGAAACATATGGGGTTTTAGCATTTCGGAAGTGTAAAAGAGTTAAAGGGCAATGCAAAAAGTGATGATGGTGGGTCCTCATTGTCTGATATTGTCCCCTGCCTATGTTACGCACCACCCACTAGCCTATCATAAGCTATGCTATCGCTTTGTGATCGTGCTTTTGAGCCGTTGATGATGGTCCATCTTTCTTTTCTTTGCTTATACTTAAAGCTGCAATATTTTGCATGCTGTGTTTTGCTCTCAGTTTAGACCGCACAATCACTCCACCTCTCAACATGCGCGCACTTCATTCATTCAATCATTCACCATATTCCTCCTTCTGCTCCTCTTCACGGTCACCCTACAGTGATTTCACTGACACAGCAAAATGAGTCATATTGAAGGAAGTAGTGTATAATGGCGCTAATTGGCTCCCTAGCCAAGACATAGTGTGCAACTGTGCAGTGTGCATAATAATCAATAAAAAAAAAACCATGCCTCCATCCCATCACTACTATACCAGAATATATGCTTCTCAAATGTGTCATCCCACAATGGCTCGATTCGGCAAACAAACATTTATTAACATTCGTGTAACATATTCCCTTGTCCTCCCCACTCTGTTACCTGAATGCACCTTCAGCCTTCTCGTCTTTTCATATTTAAAATAGACCAAAATGAACATAATAATAGCAATTAACCATCACACAAGTATTTAAATTTCTCAAAGGCAGGCACAATAAATAGTAAAAAGTCATGAGCCTTGACAACCGAATAATCCAAATTCCAAAACCTCTGCAAAACGACACAAGCTGCAAAATTATAAATAGAATTTCAAAATATGACAATGTTAAATTATCCAAACTGTTTTGAATTTTGATTTTGATATAGTAGTAAGTAGTATCTAACTGAAAGAAAAGCCAAAGTAGAGATTCTCATTCTCTCCTCAACTGGCAGTGGTCCACGTCATGTCGTTCTCGAAAATCCAATGGCACACCTCAATTTTCCCAGGGCCAAAACCCAACGCCAAGAACGCCCCATGTTGTGGGCCCCACGCTGACGTGTCAAGGTGACAGATCGCAACCCCATGATTGATCTTCTCCTTAGTGTCCACGTCAAGAATTTCAGCTTCGTAAACTCTCACTTTGGGTACACTATGGCAATAATACAGTAAGTAAGGGTACAAGCTCTGATGACACGACACTGACTTGGTCACTTTTCCACCGTCGATTGCGTAAACCTTCCCAATCATTACACTCGATCCAGACCCGTTTAAATTCTCGGTGCTCCGAACCGCAACATTGGGACCCAGAACCGAAACCGCAAACCCTATCATTTCATCCGCGGATGAAATGCACCGTTTCGTCTCGCCTTTACTCGGCGCCCTCTCGCACTCTTTCAGCGCGTTTACCATCACGCGCTCTGTGTAAGACCCCTCCCGCGTGTGGAACATTCCCTCATTTCATTAATCCTTGAAGACGAGAACGGTAATTTCGACGCTATTGCCAGGGGTAAAAACGACCTTGCAGGAATTTTATCTTTAATATCAGGCATTGGAATCACGTTTCCTTCTTTTACCATAGATTCTCTAAAAAAAAAAACTTACCCGGTTCCACCAACTTATTTACAAATTTGCCCCTGGTTGCGCTGAAATTTCGATACTCCGAAAACGACGCGCCGTCTTTGTTGTAAGCATGAAACGCGCGGCCTAACCCATATGATTTAAAACCGAAAGAGGTTTTCCCGGTTGCTCCCTTTCCGTACTCAGTGAAACTGTCGTTTCCGACGTTAAACGACATGCCGTAGTTCGCAAACGTGGCGGCGCCGGACTTCGACCTCACCGCGTAGCTCTGGAACGAGTCGTGTCCGACGTTGGCGCGGTTCCGGTAGCTAACGAAACTGTCAACTCCGGCGGCGGATCCGGCGCCGTAGTTTTTGAAAACGTGTCGCGGATTGTTGCCGTTGAAGCTGTAGAACTTGAAGGAGTCATTGCTCGCTTCGGTGGTTAAGTCTCCGTAGCTGTTGAACTCCGACTGCAGAATGTTCGCGTCGTCGGCGTAGTTCGCGAACTCGCTCGTTCCGCCGCGAACGCGTTTTCCGTAGCTCGTGAAAGTTTGCGATCCAGAGTTCGTCTCGTTTCCGTAGCTCGAGAATGAGAGTTTGTGATTACTTGCGCCGGAGTCGTAGGTGGTGAATCCGAGATTCGGAACGTTCACCGTTTTGTCGTAGTTGCTGAACTCGCCGGAGGCTTGATTCGCGGCGGAGCCGTAGCTGGAGAAGTTCGTGTTGGCGACGTTGCCGTTGTAGGCGTAGTTCTTGAACTGCTCGCCTCGGCTAGTCGAGGCGGCGCTGTACCGCAGGAACGCGTCGTTGTTCGCGTTTAGACCGTTGGAGTAGTTCTTGAACGAGTCGACTCCGCCGACTCGGGAGGATCCATAGTTGGAAAAGCGCTTGCTGCTGTAAACGGCGAAGTTCGCGTCGTCGTTTTTGTGTGTTAAAGCGAACGATGTGTCGTCGAAGGAACAGAGTAAGTTCGGTGAGGAGCAAAGAGAGTGGTGAAGGTTTTCATTAGGTTTAGGTTTTTGGTTTACAAGTTTGCTGAGAATAGCGTAATGGTGTGGTGTGAGAGGTGAAGATTTTGAGAGAAGGAGGTGAGGGATTGGAAGGTTATTCGAAACGCAAGTGTTCAAATAGCGAATGAGTGAGGCTTTGGGGCTGAATGGGTTTATGAGTTCATGTGTTGTTTGAGGTTGAGGCTGAGTCAGAGGCATTCCCTTAATTGCTAGAGAAACCTGCATTTATAGAACATAACATTAGAATGAAAGAAACAACTCAAACAAGCAATGCAATGTGGTAATAAAGATTATTAGTATAACTATTATGCAATTAATTTATAGAGAGAAAATTGTCGGGATTGTGTTTGGTTCTTACATGGAAAGATGAGAGCGACAAGAAGCATAAGAAGAAGTGAATGCTCATTTTGAAGTTGTTATGAGCGTGTTGTGTGGGGAGTGGAGAGAAACTAGATAGTGATATTAATATAGAAGAAGAAAAAATATAGAGGTCCCCATTGATCACTTGGAGTTGGAGCCAGGGGACAGTAAATATGTGGTCTCCCCAGACATTGTTGGCTTTTCTCTGCGCCAACATATTGTATCAATGCTATAGGTATCATAGTGTTGTAAGATGTTATTGTGTTTATGCATAGGAGATTATGAGTTCGTGTTTAATTCTTATTATTTGTTAAAAAAAATTGAACTAATGATAATCACATAACATAGACGAGATTAATTTTTAACGTAATAAGTTAATAGACACGTATAATTTCTAATATAATCTCTAAATGACAAGTATAATCTCTAATATAATCTCTAATCTAGGGAAAAAAAAGTACCTTCGTATTCTTTTTTTTTTTCTTTTTTTATTTTACTTTCTTTTATTTTATGGCAGCCTTGAAGATATGTACGGGTATGTTTATACTTTTTCTATATTTATATGCAATAATACAGCTTTAAGAGTTAAGTGATCTTCTTATTTGCTTGTCTTATATGCTATAACGACTATTACTCCTCAGACATCGTTACGAATGCAGGTGGAGAAGGTGTTATGAACGTTGGATAGGTTCGAGATAGTTAGTGGACCGCAAATGGTTCGAACAGAGTGAAGAACTGCATCGAATTTATATTATTATTATTATGATAATAATAATGATCAAGTGGATGGTGAGAATTGGATCAGAGTTTTGAATATTATTTAATGGATTAGGTGTGATTAAAGAAGAGATAAACTAGGCAATTCCAAAGGGAAATTGTACGTTGAATCCTAAACTCGGGTTCTGTAGATAGTAGATGCTTCCTTTTTGACTTTAGCTATCCATTAATTAAGTAGTGGGGCCTTCCTTTTCTCTAACTACGTTTTTATCTTATCATTGATAATTTGATGAGTTTATTACAGTATTTTTAATTAAAAAAATCGTGAATGTAGACAAGTACTACCAGTTATCCTAAAGTTGTGCTGATCACAGAGAATGAGTTAGCGCATGTTTAGTAATGATATATTAATTTTGAGAAAATGATTATTTATTTTTAAAATCTAGTGAAAATTAATAAAAGGAAATACTTATTTCTACAAAATAAACACAAACCCCACAATTTTTTTAAACAATTAACAATGTGATGAGTTGGGACATGTTTAGTTAGTCTTACCTTCATGTTCAAGCTGGGGGTACATGTTTATTAAGGGTTGGCATGGATTGGATTTTTAAGAATTCAATCCATATCCAATCCATATTTATTTAAATAGATTAAATTTTAAATGTATATCTATATTTTTTAAAATTCAATTTGGATTTAAAATCCAATCCATTTAAGTGGATATGGATTGGATCATATCCAAATAAAATTCACTTAAATGTTATAATATTTTTTTATAAATTTTAGTAATTACACACTAAAAAGTGAAAAACATTTGTCTACTTGAACTTGATAAGAATTACTTCAAATACCAAATGTATTAATTAAAATATCACTAAAAGAAATTAATCATAGACTTGAACTTGACCAAATTTTATCATAATCACACTCAAGTTATTAAAATCCTTAAAGCACAATAATAACTATATATCGTTAAAGCACAATTCAACCATCTAATTCTCATTGTTTATAGTATTATTCTAGAAAAAAAAATACTAAAATTATATTTCTGAAAAATCAAAATCCAAGAGTCCATCCATCCATCCAATGGTTCATCAGTTTCACTCTGACTTTCATCAACTTCAATGCTACCTATGTCCAAAACCAAAATCAACAATTTATACTTAAAAATCTAAAACAAATCAAAAATCACATGCAAAGTGTAACATTAAATTACCTTGCACATTGCAGAGTGTAAGAATTAGCATTAATCTCAAACACTACTCTTCAAGAGAAATAGTAGTTGAATCAACAATATCTTGTTGAGAAACTAACTCTATAAAAACAAAACAAAAAAAAAACTTTATGTTACTCAATAAATATTGAAGCTCTTCCAAAATTTTACTACAAAATTAGAAAACAATATACCTTTGTCAAAATTTTGAAGCTCTTCCAAATTGAAGTCTAACAATGGTGCTGAAGGTGTATCTTTGAGCCAATCTTGTGTACAGATAAGGGCCTCCACCTTTTCATGTGATAAAGAAAATACTTTTGAAGTTCATATTTGTTTGATGAGGTTAGCCCTGATGTTTGCAAAAACAGATTCCAACCATATGGATCTTTCTTGTAACTAGGTACATTTACATGTGCTTGTTGTGTGTCATCTTGAGTCCCCCCTTTATGACCATTATATTCATTAAACAATGATTTCAAAGAAGACTTTAGCCTTGACTTAGACCCATTTGCCTTGTCCACATCAAAAAGTTGATCAATTGCCCAATTCATATATTTTACTTTAGACCTCGGATCTAACACAACAGCAACTAGCAACAACATGTTCTACTTGTTAGGATCACCCCAATATTTATGATATTTTTCTTTCATATTTTTAGCCATCTTATGTGTAGCACTATCTATACTGTTGCAGTTAAGCAAATCATTAATTCCATGCCAAATACCTACCACCTCTAACATGTACATATTACTAATAACATAAAAGGTACCTAAGATGCGCAAAGTGGCTTCATAGAAAATGCTCAAGAAGGGTAGAATAGCCTCAACATATTCCCAATCTTCACAGGAAGGCAGACCTATCCATTTTCCTAACTCATTAGCATATTTTCTATCATGAAACTCAAACTCCTGAAATGCCTTCTGATGCTTCAAAGCAGCATCTAACATCAAATAAGTGGAATTCCACCTTGTTTTAACATCCAAGCAAATGTGACCCTTATATTCAATGTTTTGTCATTCAACGCATTCTTTGAAGCTCATAAGTCTAGAAGAAGATGATCTTATATATTTCACTGCAGCACGGATTCTCAAAACTAAGTTGTCAATCTCTTTTAGCCCACTGTTCACAATCAAGTTCAAGATATGTGCACAACAACGCATATGAATATGCTCTCCTTTCAAAACTAAGTTATTCCAACACAATAGCCTTTTCTTTAAGAGTTGAATTCATGTGTCATTTGATGAAGCATTATCAACTGTCAAGCTCAAAACGTGATTCAACCCCAATTCATTCAAGCACGACTCAACAAATTTTGCCATGGCCTCTCCCGTATGGCTTCTTACTTGGCGAAAATTCAAAATCTTTTTGTGCAACTTCCAATCATTATCTAGGAAGTGAGCTGTCAAACACATGTAGCTTATATTTTGAGGTGATGTCCAGGCATCAGTAGTTAGGCAAACACTTCGACAATGTTGTGAAAGAAAACACTTCAACTTTTCCTTCATTGTATTCCATAATACTACAATTTTACGAGATAAGGTATAACATGATCGAATATTAAATTTTGGTTGTAAAGCATATGAATGTCTCCTAAAAGCTGGATGCTCTACCAATCGAAAAGGAAGTTCAGCTTCAACAAACAACTTTACCATTTCCATTTCACACAAATCTTGATCAAACTTGTCGTGTGAAGTAAAGCTAATAATCCCATCATTAGTCGAGGATGAAGTTGTTTTTTGCCTCTTGATTACTTCTTTATTAGGATTATTCGGACATCTAGACATGACAAAGCATTGAACTCGTTCCTTTCTCATAATTAATCACGACATCACAATACTTGCACTAAGTCTTCTTATCTGACTTTGGCTCTAGTTGATTGAAATGATTCCAAGCTTCCGATCTATTTCTTCTTCCATTATAGCGAGGGGGTCTTGCAATTGTCAAGCTAGTGACAACTGGTGAAGTAGAAACTTCGGTGTTGGAGACTGAAAAGTTGGATAACATCTGTATGGTTGCACAAGTAAGAAATTCTTAATGGGAATTCTGCAAACAAAAAAAATTACATGCATCACTTTTTTACATGAAAAGTTGGGCTTTAATGGGATAGTTTGGAATTCTGCACATAATATAAATCCCTATCAGCCTGGTCAGCAACATATGCCTGCTATTTATTCAAGAGTTAATTAGCTCTTCTTCATCACATTAGGTGACTAGTCAAATGAAATAATTGGTGAATAGGAGGAAGTGAATGTTAGACATGCAGTGGAACAAAATCGAGTGAATGAACAGGTTCTATGATGGGAACATGTTCACATGCATCATTAATGAGTTATGACATGCTCCTTTACGTGATTGTCTATTGGTCATGCTGCAGATTTATCAACTAACTGAATATATCTATATGTATCAAAATCCAAGTGTGCCATTCATTCCATTTTGTGGTTTACTAGCACAAGCATCGTTGCCTGAATTTATTTGAATATGGGTATATTGATTCATTAAAGACAATATACTATACTAGTAACTCTCTTCACAATGCACATTTCCAGACAACATGATTCATTAAATACATAGTCAAGGTGACTCAACATTTTCAATATACTATACTAGTAACCTGAAATGCTTAAGAAAGGTTTTGTTTGCTGCAGGCTTCTAATTAAAACAGCTAAAAATTAGATAAATCTTGAAAATTTGAATGTTTTGTTTTGCATTGCAAGTACCAGAAATTTATTACCTCTTCCAAATTTTTATCTGGCTTGGCAATTTTTGGTGTCCCTAGTTAGGCAAAAGGAAACGGGGTTGAATAACTAAGAAAAGCATAGTGAGACATTTAATAACTAAGAACAATTATATTTTAATTGAGAATCAAACGCATGCTAACATACTGCTACCAAATTTTCAATAAAATTCCAATGCAAGAAATTTTCTAATAGGTGAAGGCTAAAGTGGCGTGGATCGATCACTTGATAGATGATCCACTATGTACAATAAAGTTTAACTGTTAAATTAATCTATGTCAATGAACTATGAGTCTTACAAATCAGATTATATCCTCTGACTCTCTTCTTAGCCACCACTATTCATCCACGATGAACCACCTTCGTGCTGAGCCACGAACCAGAAAAAATTAACTTGAAGTTTAAATTATTAAATCAACAAAACTATGAAAAACTAACAACTTATCCAACAATTGCCAAGCCAGAGAAAAACTAACAACATTTAATAATATATAGAGATCTTCAAATCAGCAAAACTAACAACTTATCCAACAATTAAACTTGAAGTTTAAATTTAGTACTTACAACTCAGACAGTAAAACTATGTTTACAATGAGTTTGGGTACTTCTAATCAATCCTTTGATTACCTGATTCCTGCAAAAAGACCAGCAGGCATAATCTTGGATGTTTCCAAATATCGTTGCCCAGGACCCAAGTTAATATGGCTGCACAAACTGTTTTACAGTATACAGATTAGAAAAGTTTCTGTGCATACTAAGTAGGAGCAATGCAAGTCATTAACTTAATGGTAATAAACTTGTTATATTCATAACTCATAAGCATTTGAAATAAATAAAAAATCTGTCATAAAATTTTACTTTCAATTGAACAATATTTGTTATAAACACTTCCCCTCCTTTGATATTTTATATTTATCATTATATTCTAATACATGGGCTTATATTCGAAGCTACAACAAAAAGCTCTAGTTATAGCCTTAAAGGACAAACCACGTTCCACTGCATCAAATTCAACTATATTAATGACAAAACTGTATGGGGGAATATCCAAGTCTGATAAGCAATGGAAATTTCACCCTATATATCTATGTATCCATTGATGCTTCCTTGGCATTCAATATTGTGCAGAGTGTTGTTTCACATCTATGTATCACTTTTCCTCCCTCGGGTAGACACCATATTAACCTAACCTAATCTAACCAATCCCCTTCCTTTTAATAGAAAGTAGTAAATGAAAAAGCACCAACATTCCTAAGAGAGACAGAGAGAATCCAAACCCATTTCAACAAAATGATAAAATCAGGAATTCTAGCACATAACTGGTTTTAGATCCAGAATCGAGAACAAGACAACAAACACACGCGACGAAGCCAAATAAAAGGAATAATGAAAGGAAATGAGAGAAATAGGATACCGGTTTGGAGAAAAAGAGCGAGGTAAGAGTTTCTTCAAGCGTGAGAGGAAGTTCCGCCCAAGTTCCGTCGTGAGAGGAAAAACAGATTTTGGTTTTTTTAATTAAAATCTGCATAAAAAGAAAATAGATTTTAGATATAAAAATAGATATTAAATATAGATGTGGAAAAAAAACCTGGTCCATTAAAAATAAGTAAAATGGACTGGACCAAATCAGTTATTGGATCCCAATTAGATATCAGATTTTTTTGCCCAGGCCTAATGCTTATGAAAGGTCTTCTATGTCCATTTTTTGCAGGTTCATTGGCTGGTTCTGCTGTGTGAGATTCCAGGCAAATGTGTGGAAGGAGATAACATGAATATCTTCTTAAAATCAGTTAAGGTTAGAGGAATAAGAGCATTTTAATACTATAGATTTTATTTTGGAATTTTGGAGTATTTTTTTATGTGTCTCAGTGTTACATGTGTATCAAGATCTTTTTTATTTTTTATTTTAACGGTAGATCCCAATTTAGGATCTTGAGATATTTTTTGTAGTCCCACAATGAATCTCAATTAAATATATTTATGGTTTGTTTTAATTAAATTTAAATAATTGATTATAAACACTTTAATTATGAAATAACTAATATTAAAAATAGAAAAAATTGATAATTAAATTTTTATTTATGACTTAAAGTTAAATCAATGAAAAATATATGACATTCATAAGTAACAAAATACAAAACATTGACACTCAATAAGAAAAGTTAAATTTCATCATTGTTGTCACAAAAATTTGTTCAAGTATGTTCTACCAAGTACTAAGTCTACTTAAAGTTGTTGATGAGTTCTTCTTGTATACATATAGTGTCTTGTTTGTAAGTATATAACAAAGTTGGAAGGGACACCACGAGATATGTTGACGTTTGAAATTTCTGTCGATGTGATCATAATCAACATCAACATTATCATTGTATGTATCTTGTTCGTATTCAATAATCATGTTATGCAATATAATGCATGTTAATATAATATTCTTCATCGTATCAATGTGCCAATTACATGATAGATCACATATAATTGCAAATCGAGATTTTAGCACATCAAATGCTCTCTTCAGATCTTTTTTTGTCGATGCTTGATATTTTTTAAATAACTTTATATTTCTCTCCTTGTGGCATGGGGATGGTCTTCACAAAAGTGAGCTAATCAGGATAAATGTCATTTGCAAGATAGTATCACATATTATATGAGATTCCATTAATTATAAATTGCATTAGAGGAGCTCGACCTTGCAAAACGTCATTAAACATGGACGATTGATTTAACATATTAATGTCATTGTTTGAACCTGCAACTCCATATATAATATGCATGTCAAACCCACAAGTTTTGTGATGTGATAACTTCAAGTATTATTGTGGGTTTGCCATAATCAACTCTACAGTATTGGCCTTGCCATGTAACTTGGCAAATTTTTATTCCTGCATGCAATCAATAGAATCCAACATACCTAGAAACTTACGTGTCTTTCCAATTTGTAGTAGGCAATTGATATCGTTGTTGTTTGGCCATGTCAAGTACTCATCCCTAAATATCTCATTTACACCCTTTACAAAAGCTTTCTAAGCATTGAATTGCAATGCATTCGACAATTCTAACATACTCATCGACATTATGAACAGGTGATTTGTATGTATGTCAATACATAAATTGTTGCAGTGCACTTCTGCAATGGTGAAAGACCTCTTCTAACAGCTGCATTAGATCTCATTCAGAAATACAAATCATGATTGTTAAGAGCGTCTACAATTCGAATGACAATAAAAAAGGAAAGGGAATGAAAAATGGTATGCAACATATGATGACAAATGTGAATTTATAGGATTTTTAATACCCAATTTTATAATATTTAAATTGGAGTGTAGAGGATTAAATAACAAAGATCATAGTTGTATTGGCCTAATTATACACTAACATTACAATTGCAAACGTTCTAATTTTTGTAGCAAATGTTCAAATTGCAGGCAATGGTTATTGCAGACGGTATGCTTACTGAAATGCAACAATAGGATTTTTTAAAAAGAAAAAAAAAGAAACCAATTAGTTCCCATTCTCGTTCCCAATCTCACTCTTTCCATTTCTCCTAATCCTAATCTCAATCCCTAAACTTACAGAACCTCCCTTATCCTAGTTCTTTCTCTCTCTTGAGCCTCTTCTTTTTCTCTCTTCTTCCCCTCCACTTCCCTTTCTCACCTTTCTTCACAACCTCACCTTCTTCTTCCCTCTTCCCTTCCCTTCTTCACCTTCCTCTCCACCCTAGCACTGGTTAGCGTCGTCCATGGTTGCAAATCCTCCAAGGTCGATTGATAACACGTTGTCGAGACGCATCAAAAAACAATTTTACTAAGCTAATTCTGTAGCACAGAGCTAACCTAGGTCGACTCAGAGACACAATCAATATGGTTCTAGCTTCAATTTACGAATAATAGTGGGGGGGAATTTTATCAAACAGTTTGTGTGCGTAAGTAAAACTTGCAAAAACGTAAACTAAAATTAAAGAGCAACACAAAAACTAACAGAATTCAAAAGAAGTTATGTAAAACAGAATTTAAAACATCAATCCAATTCACCTCACCAAGCAATTTGAATCATCATTGTTCTCAGAAATTAATCCTATCATGAAAGTTCATTCAATCTCATTAGAAGCAACTCAATCGACTTAACCCCTAAATTGATTGAAACCACAACCCTAACTGAAATATCATCCAATTAATTATGTGATTAATGTTCGAAATTAGGAAATGAATCCATAACCTAATCCGTTTTCAATCCTAAACGCATTCATAATCATGAAAACAGAATAGCAATTGAAGAAGAAGATGAACATTCACATAGGATTCGAAATATTAAACCAGAACTCAAATTCTCCTTGTGCTTGGGTTGGATTCTTGGATTGATTGGTGATTTAGCCTTCCATGATCATCATCAGTGAAAGCCCCATGAAATGGTTGCACGAAAATGGAAGAACAGAAAAACGAAAATGAAGAACAATGAAGAACAAGCAAGAACAGTAGAGAGAAAATGAAGAACAAGGGTTTGATTCTAAAAACTAAAGGAAAGAAAAATAAAACTTGTTTATTGAAATGTAAAGAGTGGTGCCC
>PYAF01003042.1:344829-363041 GCA_007407185.1 Glycine tomentella
AAAATGGAAGAACAGAAAAACGAAAATGAAGAACAATGAAGAACAAGCAAGAACAGTAGAGAGAAAATGAAGAACAAGGGTTTGATTCTAAAAACTAAAGGAAAGAAAAATAAAACTTGTTTATTGAAATGTAAAGAGTGGTGCCCAAGTTTCACTAAAGTCACTAATATATGTAGTGACTGAGTTCTGAAAATAAAATTGGCCACAAACAAACCCAACAATCTAATTATTTGCTATTTACAACCATGAAAGTCAAATTCACAGCCCAAAATTACAAGTGCAAAGGCGCTAACTTCAAAGCTTAAAATGACCCTCTAAATGATAGAATTGGCCTCGGGCTATTTCTAGTAAACTTGTAGATCTTTTCGTTATCTTTCTAGGACTCCTAGAACGCTCCATTCGGAGGTCGATAGCACCCTATAGGTCCTGCACAAGTCAGATACATCAAGTGAGTCAAAAATCCGAAAATACGCAACAATTAGCAATTAAGCTCACTTACTTGCCTAGGCCAAAAACTGAATTAGAATAGGAAAATAAAGGTCCAAGAGAGGTCAAATAAGCTAAGAAGGATAGAAAAATACTCAACTAAAAGCACTCTATCATCGATCTATGCTACATGGTCGCTGCCATCTTCAATCTCGCCTCCATAACCAAAGAATTGGTGAATTGGCCTTCGATCTTGCCGCCATCTTCACCGAAGTAGACTCCATGGTCGAGATCTTGAGAAAAAGGAAATATGTTGGGGCTTAAAGCGACAACCACCACCCTTTCTGGTTGTCTCTCTCTTCATCGACAAACTGTGCTGCTTCCTCGGGGTTTTGACGGTGCCATCACTACTAGAAAAATAGCATTCAACTTCAGTTTTTTTGGACATTCAACATCGACTTTTAACCGATGTTGAAACTACCAACGTTGAAAGTATCAACGTTAACATCGATTTTAAAAACCGATGTTAACATAAAACCACATCATCGATTTTTAAAAAACTGATGTCACCTAATAAGAAATTAACAGAAAAAGTATAAAATATGTGAAATCAACATCGGTTTTACTAAAAACCGATGTTGATTTATGCTAAACAACATCGATTTTACTAAAAATCGATGTTGATTTATGCATCACAACAACGATTTTACTAAAAATCGATGTCATTTTTTTTTAATTTTTTTAAAATATTCTCTATTTTTAAAATTTTACCCAAATTAAACTTGCAAAAACAGACCAATCCAGACAATTTCACAATACAATACAAATCATATATGAATTATAAGTAAAATCAATAATGTCAATATACATAAAATCATTTCTTATAACCAATTGTAATTTTAAACTATATACAATTGTTAAAATCACTCTTAACCACCTAGTGTTTCATTTTTAACTCTAAGATAAAATTTTGTCCACTAAATCCGAATTGCCTTCAACCTCTTGGGTTCCAATGGTCTTTGATCAGTAAAATATTGCATAATATAATAAAACATAATAATAAGTATAAATAAAAACAAGTATAACAAATAAAATTAGTTTTGAAGTAAACAATTACCATCTCTCAATTATCCCTGAAACCTCCTTGTACTATCCATGACATCCAATGCATGACATGATAACCACACCAGTGCTTCCTCTTTGCTTATTACACTAAATTCAATAACATATTCAAAATTAAACGAAAACTAGTATACATAGTAATAAATGTAATTTTGAAGACATCAACCATTGTTTAGCAGTAGCCTTGGATTTAGTTCCTTGGGTATCGTTGAATCCCTTCAAAGCATTGGTTAAGAAAAACATGCATGCATATTGTACAATTAACATATTGATGTCATTTCCTTATAATAAAATAAATGTCTTACAAATTACAACTGGCCTATTAATAATTCCTTTGAAGTAGTTATCGGGCTTATTATGCAATGAACAGAACCACATAACAACATTGTCCTTAGGACATATAAGGACCAGTTGTTAATGTGCACTGCATTAGAGAACATTAAGTTATTATAGTGCATACATTATTTAAATTGATTTGTACTGTTTTACTTACCCATTAAAGTACGCTGCTAGGTAGACATGTTTCTGTGAACTCTGCATCCATTTTTTGATATAGTCTTCGGATTCAAATCGCGATTGGCCAGATCTTTGTATGGACTATGGCTCAAGGAATCCATACACAGAGGCATTATCTGATTGCATACTTAAGTCATTCATATGCCTATTGTTTTTCAAATAAAGTAAATTATGCATTAATATAAAACAATTAGTTATGTAATGGACGATAATGTAAAGTGACTTACATAATCCACAATTGTAAAACAAAGATGTTCAGACAGTAACCATCATGTATTATTTCAGAAATATCTTCATGCTTTATGTACAAGGGGAAGTCCTCATTATACACCCCAAACAAAGTAGTATCCCACGACACTTGCATGGGTCTGAGGAAAAGCTGGGGGATGGTCAATGCGATCTGGTATAGGGGATCGTCATTGGGTTCCAGCTTATGTACATGTTTCGTCGGTCCCTCAGGTTCCTGTTTATCCTACACAGTTAATAAACATAGGTTAATGACAGTCAACACTTTATATGTAACAAATCCTTTTTAAATGATAATAAACAAAACAAAAATGAAATACCTTTTTTGAAATAGGTTGTACAAGATGTGTCAGCCAAGCAAGGAAGGTGTTAAGGGTCTGTCCCACTAACTGAACCTCTTCAGTGGATACAGGGATGCGAGAATCAACATCTCGAACTTCCTCAACACCCACCTTCACCTGATCATTGGCCAAAGGAACGTTGTGCACGATTGTCGATCCCTCACAAACTCTTCCAAGGGCAACCAGACGGGGAGGATTGTCATCAACATACAACCCATGTCTGTCTGATGTACCCGTGTCTGGGTCCTGCCCTGAGGGATTGACACAGCTTTCCTTCATGCTGACACGGGCAGCAGAAGGACCAACCTCAACCTCAAGAGGCGGGATGAATCTCTGGGATTGCATCTAGGACTGCATCTGGCTGAATGACAACATTAGTTGTCGAGTCACTTTTACAGTGATCGACTGCTCCAACTCATCCCTGATATTCTTCTTCAGTTCATCCAAGTCTTCCGACTTCATTGGCGTAGACGTGTGGGAACTTGATGAAGTCAGTCCAAAGTATTGTCTAATGGTCACATCGACTCCAACAGCGCGGACACAACCAGAGTGCTCTGGTCACCCAATGACAATAGTCAGTACGTCCTGACGTCCATGGGTGACAAAGCTACCGTATGTAACCTGCTCTTCCAGGGAATCCTATAATGAACAAAATATTGCATGAGTTTACAAATTTAATTAATGACGGTTAAAACAAATAATTAACTTACAATCATTTCTGCAATTTCACGTGCCGCCTCAGATGGCATGTCTCCTGTTATTTTTGTGCAAGCTATCTTCCACTTCACGTGTCATCTAACAGGAGATGGAGGATGATCGATTGTTTCTGTGCTCCCGAATAGGGCTGCTTCCGCCAATCGTTGCTTTTGTTTTTCTTCCATTAACTTTTGTTCTAATAAATCATAACCCCACGAGACAACAACACATGAGGGGCATTGTTTTGTTTCTGGATGGCCTGAGCCTTCATTCTAACATTCTGTTACACAGATGTTTGTCAACAAAATGTGTTTGAAAATACTGCATAATTGTAAAATTCATAAACAATGCAATTCATTCTAACATTTTAACATTCTTTGCTGATACGTATTTCTCACAGACAATGTCATTATCCTCCTCCTTGTCTAGTGCCAAAGCCCATTTGGAGGTCAAATCTGACTTAACCTACATTCATCGCTCACCTACTGTCTGAAGGATTTTCTTCTTCTTCCTTTGGTCGGACGCTTCGGGTATATCAAATTCATCCTGCGATACAAGAAAACATTCAACGTAATTTAAATTAATTCCATAGTTATTTTCACATCTATCAAGTACAAAGACTCTCGCCATTTATAAAATGTTTGTTTGTTCAAACTAGTAATTTAAATTTGCATATGATTTAACATAAATAGAACCCAAGAAATAAATCAACGAGGATTTGTAATTTCCAAAACGAGAAAAATAACAATAAAGCATCATGGATGCATCAACCCATAACGGGGGTGCAGAAACAAATTTTGGCTCTACAAATCCGTGCATCGCACTAAATCCTTAAGGAACTGCTACTAATGATGGATCATGGATATAACGCTAGTATCCAGACATGTTCTTTCTACACATTCTTTCGGTCAGGTAAGTTTCACAAAGGTGATTTTAGTCATTTAGTGTACATTAGTATCCTTGTTGAACCTTTTTTTTACCTTCATATTCTGAACACCCACACCTGTGTACAAAAGCCAATACTAGCCCCATGAATTAGTTTAAACCAATACAATCCCCCTATTGAGAATTAACATCCTGAAATTTGGATATAAAATAGTACCCAAGAAGGCAAGAACCTCAACTCACCAATGCTTTAACATGCAGTAAGAAATTGTTTGAAATTCTCTCACTTTGATTCTACTGTCTCCGAACTTCTATCAGCTTCAGATGATTAAGCAGACAATTGAGGATGGTTCATGACAAATGATGCATCTGGGCTGCTGGAAGGTTTTTTTGACCTGAATTGAGATCATGGTCATATTATCACATCCCTCACCACCAGTTGTTGGTGCCAAGCGCCTATAAAATACTTTCCCACAAATTGCAAAAAGTTTATTCTCCTACATATTCATGATTATTTTATAAATGATACGAGTTTTGCAATTATAACAATGTGAATGTCGTATTCAATTTTTTTTATCAATAAATAAAAGCTAACCATACAAGACTTACTATCTTTAACTATTGATGTATGAAGTCCACAAGCTGTTGGCTAGACATACAATCCCTACACACAAGAGGTTATATAAAAGTAGATTAATTATAGTGAGAATAAAATGACACAACTTGTGCTCAAACCGTGTTTTTTTAGTGAATAAATTGTCTTTGCCTTTCAAAACAAAATTATAGTGAGAATTACAAAAACACAATTTGATAGCAATGGGTTTTTAGAGAAAATTTATGTAACCTACCATATTCCATCACAAGCTATTACAAGAAATATGTTAACATCGATTTTTCAAAAACCGATGTTAACTTCGCTACGTTAACATTTGTTTTTCAAAAATCGATGTTAACTTTGCTATGTTAACATCGATTTTAGAAAAACCGATGTTGACATCATGAAGTTAACATCGATTTTTCTAAAAACTAATGTTAATGAACTCACATTATTTATGAATATGCCACTGCGTTTTTGTTAACATTGGTTTTTGATAAAAATCGATGTTAACGTAGCGATGTTAAATCTATTTTTTTAGTAGTGCACCTTGGGAGGAGTTCTGTTATTTTGTATTTTATTTTATTTTTTATTGATTATTTTGAAAGTTGTTGTTATATTGTTATGAATCTATAGTTGTTGTTTTGGACTGTTTGATATGTTCTATTTTGGATCCATTTCTATTATGGTTGTGTTCTTTCATTGGTTTCCTTTAAAATCGATTAAGGAAAGAGATATTAGAAAAATGTGTTTTTTTTTAATTTAAAAAAAGAGTAGATCCTCAAAGTTCTTTCTCAAGAATTCAATTTCTAGAGATCTTAAGAGTCTCTCAAGAATAAATTTGGTGAAAAAAGGGTCTTAATCTAAGGAATTCGACTTAAGATTTCTCAATGTTCTAAGATGGCTAGAAAATGTATCTCATGTATTAATATGAAGTTTCTTCTATAGACTTTATTTTCTTAATGTAACTAACTACATTAGGTAAGATAAATTAAATGTTCGGGTATTCAAATTATTTCTAGGCTATAAGAAGCCTCTTCCCCGTGTTAGTTGTTGGTGTCTCATTCCTTCTTGGCATATTAATTGGATCTGACATGTTATGAGCCTGTTTGGATATAAGGCTAAAAATGCTTTTGAGAGTTTCTCCACTAGAAAAAAACTCTATATTTCCACTGGAAAAGCTCTAAAAAATGTAACACCCTGTATGCATCCGGTGTGTTATCAGTTTACTTAATCAGATTAACGCAGCTATAATTTAAAACCAATTAAAAACAACGGAAGCGTTTTCAATAAAAACATGACGTCATCGTCATTTCCTTTCAAAATCATATTTCTTGATTCATTATGTATGGAAAGTATCTAACTACCTGTTACAAATGCCAAGGCACCACAATGAGCCTTTTCGATCCAGATAACATAAAGAAAGGCAGATAAACAATAATATCCAGCAGATATATCAGGAGAAACATAAACCACATATCTCAATATGGGTATAACATATGTACATCATCTCAACCACGACTGTGGCAATACAAAAGAATAGGCATCCATTGCCATGATCTCATAGATCACATCCTCACACGAGGACATACAATATGTACATCATCTGTACATCACATCCATACAGGATCCAAAATATGTGTACACACGCATCTTCCCTCGCAGGGGCACAAAATACATCATAACATAAACAAAGTGAGCCACAATGCTCGCAACACACTGCCAAGCAGCTACCTAGAGTCTATCCTTACTGGGACCTCCCGCCCTGGGACCTATCATCTTTGTCAGATATATCACCTGCAAAATAAACCCCTACACACGGGGTGAGATACAATCTCAGTAAACTCAGGGCTCTTGGAGGCTTCTCTTCCTCCCTGGCTCACTTCCATGATAACATATCATCAAAGACATTACAACCCAAGCCTCCTGGCCCTCATAACAACACATAGCATTCTCTAGCTCTAATGTGTATCTGCGGAACTTCGCCTCCAAAGATGCATCATCATCAGCATCAAGAATCTGCGGTACTATGCCCACCAAAGATGCATCAGCATCGGGACTCTCAGTCCCCAGTGTGAGGCCGAAACTCACACCCGTGTCATCCCATCGAGAGCTACCGCTTTACACATGGATGCACATATATGGAACCTCCGAGAATAGGCTTCAACCGCGACGGGACCACTTATCTCTTGGTCTTAAGGGATCATCCTCACCCTTTACGTGAGCAAACCAAACTAGGAGTTGCGCTCTACTCTTAAGGAGGTCCATATCTATATAGCTAGATAGAAGATCTATCCAAAAGGCAACCAAACACAAAGCACATAACAAGCATACATATTATCATGAGGAAAGCTGTAACATCCAATTCAATGCATATGAATCATGTATGCAACCATCACTCCCTCGGACTGTGGTGGAACTCAAGCAGTGGAAAACACTCCCAAGAACCACGAACTTACCTGACAAAGTCGTGCTCTGCTATTCAAAATACCAAAACTGTCACGAACTAAAACAGTGCTGACAACAACATATCAGTCCAACTAGCCATTTTTAAACGACATTCAACGCCAGGATACTCAACCAATTGACCTGCGCTTTTACAGGTATAAAGTACACATATACATCTTTCTATTGCCACTGAAATCACTCAATTCGGATCATCCTAGACTGATTTATAATTTCTGCAAGATTACCCTCTGCACTAGTAAAATCTGCTAAAAATAGACTGTTATAACTCCGTACAATGAATTCTAGGGACCTCCAAAAATAGCACGAAAATTCCATAATAGACCTAACTCTCTTAGCTTTCAAATGACACCATTTTTAGACCATTTGGACATTGATAGCTCTTGTTATGCACAAAACACCAGGGCTGACCAGATTGGTGTTCTTTGCTGTCATGAATATGCATGTATGATTCATGCATGGAACATCATTTCAACCTTAAATCAACTTCTACGCACTCCAAATCATACTTTAAAACTGTCTCACCCTCTCAATACTCAACATTTATCAATCTTCAAACCCTAACCCTAACCTTAAGAATCAAGGAGAAATAGGAGGAGATTACCAACCTTAGAGTTCAATTGACCAATTGGAGGGTGGACCAACTCTCTATGGCTTCCAATTTTGGTCCAGTGGCTCCGAACGTAGGTGGGCAGATTCAAGATCCACTTTTTTCCTTAAATCACTCACCACCAAACTCAACAACAACAAAGGACAAAGAAAAGAGCTTTCTTTCTAGCTTGCTTCATGATTTCAGCCACTAATCACGGAGTGGCACGAAATGCAGCTTAGGTGTGAAGGAGAAAATCAAAGAAGAAGAAAGTGAAGGAGAAATGTGGTCTGCCTGCTTTTAACATGAAACAGGGGGTGCATCCAGTAATTACTTATTACACCTTTACCTCTAACGAAGACCAAACTACCCTTTCTTTCGTTAATCTGTTTAATTAAACAAATATCACCAAAATTACATTAATTATAATTAGTGATATTACAAAAAACACTTGTGGTGTTCCCATTCTGAACCCATTTGGTGAAGAGGTAGTATGGTTTGCTATGGAACAATTAAAATTTTGAGGTTTATATGCTCGTAGTTTATTGTTTTTCATCATTTTTATCTTTATTACTCTTACTAGAATTTTGTATTTAACTCTCTTATATTCATAAACTCGTAACACTCACTTTCATATAATATAAAACATCAATATTATATTGTAAATTTTTTTTTATTGTCTCGTCTCATTCAATAAAATATTTTCAAATGACTATAAAATTTTTAAAAATATTACATCTTAATTCTGAATGAGGCTACTTAAAAACCAGTAACACCGTGCTTTTGTTCCTAGGGCATTGGGACAGAGGATGGCCAAATTACTCCAACCAATTGGGAGAGAATCAATAGATTTCTTTTCGGGAGCGATTCATCCTTCTTGAATGCAGCATTCAACTATCTGTTGTACTGTGCTCTCCAAGTGTGCTTGTTACCCCTTCAAGTCTCTCTCAACTTATCCGCTTATCGGAAGGAGCAGAGACCTACTACCTACTGTAAAGACACAACAACAAACTTATATATGGACACCTGATTGTAAGTCATATCTATTCTTTAGTCGTGAAGTCTACGATGCGAGCCTTCATTCGGGAGATAACGACCTCTTAAACTCCATTACTATTACATGTACCCAATCAAATACAAGTTAAAAAAAAAAAGAAGAAACTATTAATACAAGAAAGGAGGTATTTTTCTTTTTGAAAGAATTTTACTTTATTTCTTATATCTAAAAAATCTTGTTTTTTTAACATGAAAAATAAAAAAGCCATTGCAATTGCCGATTTCTTGGAGCTCTAGCTGTATTTAATGTAAGTCATATGTAACCAAGATTCACCCCTTACATATGTTCAAGATTTATTAAAACTAATTAAAAAAAACTACAGCAAAATCGTTAGTAGTATTATAAAATATAAATATAACTTCTTGCAATTTGCACTATTTTTTAATAAAATTTAAATGGTATGAAATTAATAATGATAAAACGTATTTACCCCAAATTAAATAGGAACAGCCCCTAGTATTGCGTGCATTGCAGTAATATATACCTGACATTTCGGATCGCACATGCTTAAATGGAGACAACTTCCAAAATGCCACAATTGGAGAAATAAAATGTTGAAGTGCCAGGCCGTCAAAAAATTTTGTCAAACTGCCACGGTGCATATCCCGCAAGCCACTCCAGCGAATTCTAATGGCTGAGTTGGCAGCCCATTACTGGCCAACCTAAACCGCTACACCCAATAGCTAAGTACGTAATCTGACACGCCACAGTGTATGAAACTCGCTGGGCCTTGCAGCTAAATAGGTGTATAGGCCTGACACCTAACTGGTGTAATCCGCTAGCCCTTATAGCAAACTAGGTTAATCCGCTTAGCCTTGTAGCTAAATAGGTACAGTTATCCCACATGCTTTTTCTGTTGATTTGAATTTGCTGGGATGTGCTGCGGAGTATGTGAAATATTTAGCTCTTCCCTTCAGCGAATTTAGTGTTGATCAATCTATAAATACACCCCCTCAGTTTCACAGACATTGCATTCGAAGAATTTTATCTAGCATTCGTTTTTGAAAATTGTGTGTTAGTTGTATTTGATTTTTACATGAGTCGATATATATTGTGTTTTTTGTTTTGTGATTTTTGAAATCGAAATACTTTGGGCCAAAAAATTAGGTGATATATTTTGCTATATTGCATAAGGAATATAGTCCTATTTAGAACTCTTTTTTTTTTTTTACATAAGTAGTCATTTTATATTTTTTTTTAAATTTTCAGGTGCTACTTTGCTTTGTGATTTTTGAAACGAAAATAATTTGGCACAACTAAATAAGTGATATATTTTCCTATATATCATAGGGAATATAGGCCTATTTACACCTGTTATTTTTACATCAGTAGCCATCTTCTATTATTTTTGTTTTTTATTCTTCAGTCTAGAAAACATATTGTTCTGTTATTTTTGAGTTTTTTACAGCAAAATGAGTAATAGTAGAAATGGTATAATCACGATTGTGTATTATAATGGGAGTAGATATTTTGGACCTAATGGTCAAATTTCTGAAGTAGAAAGTAAAATGTTTCGCATGACCCCAGGATGCAGCCACCGTGATCTAATGAAAATGATTTATAAGAAGTTGAGACTACAATGCGGACAATGTGTCTCTCGATTGACTGTTAGATGTGCATCGGGCAACCCGGTGCAGTGGGTTGCTGTAGATATCGTAGATGATGACGATGTAGCGTTAGTTACTGATGCATGCATATCTGATGGAGAAAATCCTAGATTTATCGACCTGTATGCAGAATTAAACTGTGGTGGTCAATCAAGCAGTCAACAATGTGTTCAACCTACTGGTTCCATTGACATTAATAGAGAGCCACAGGTGAATCCCGAAGACAGAGATGTATCCCTATCTTCACCAGTACCAACCCAACAAACCCAAGAAATGGATTATGGACATAGGGATATATCAGACACACCAGCACCACCAAGTCAAGCAGAGGAGAATGAAATGGTGGCGGCTTATGACCCATCTTGGCCTACGGATACTTCTGAGGAAGAGGTGGATGAAGGTGTTGTTCCAGACAGTGATTCATCAGATACTGACGTAGATGGTGGTTTCGATCGTGCTATTCCAATTCCTTCTCCGAGCAATGTGGGAATGCAGGAGCAGCCTCCCGTTGTAGGTATGGATTAAAATTGTTTTTTTGTCAATAGTGTTAAGTTTTTTTGCAGGTTTAATGAACAATGTGGCTAATGTCGCATAATATAGGAGGGGACAACGTTCCATTTTGGTCTGACATTAGTCATTACACGAATATTAATTGGGAATACCCAGATAAGGAGACTGAGGATATGCAAGGGGTGCGAATACCTAACTGGCAGATGGGACAAGAGCTATATAAGGACCAGGTGTTTGACAGCAAGTGGGATGTTCAATTGGCAATAAAACAATACTGTATGGCCGAGCATCGCACAACGGTTGTAAAAAAAAGTGATATGAAAAGGCTTATTATGGTTTGTGAAAATCATTTGGATGGTTGCCCATGGAGGATGAGGGCATATAAAAAAAAAGGTGGCACCGAATGGGTTGTAGGCATATGGAACAACCTACACACATGCGTCGGTCAGAATCTTTCTCAAGATCACAAGCAACTTGACTCAAATGTCATATGTTCGTTGATCTTAGGTATGTTAAATATTTGAAATTGATGTCCTATTATTGATTAAATAAATTCTTAATGTATTATTGTTTGACGAAATGCAGAAATGATTAGGGAAGATCCTAGTGTTAAAATTGGGTTGATTCAAAAAAGGATAGCAACAACGTTGGGATTTCATATATCATACACAAAGGCATGGAAGGCAAAGCAAAAGGCCATTGTTTGTATTTTTGGAGATTGGGATGAGTCTTATGCGTTTTTGCCAAGGTGGTTGGGTTACATGTTACATTTTTCTCCTGGGTCTGCATACAAGCTGGATTTGCACGACCATTTTATTGATGGTCAACTAGATGCAAGTGCTAAGGTGTTCAATAGGGTGTTCTGGACATTCAAACAGTGTTGCGATGCTTTTAATTATTGCAAACCAGTCATAAGCATCGACGGAACCCATTTGTATGGGAAATATAGGGGCACATTGCTCATTGCAACATCAGTTGTCGGAAACAATTATGTCCTTCCTATTGCATTTGCGATTGTTTCCGCGGAGAATATCGACAATTGGTCATGGTTTTTGACACTCATTCGTATACATGTTACGCAAAAAGATGAAATTTGCCTTATTTCAGATCGACATGCTGGCATAATTGCCACAGTAAACAATGTCGAATTAGGATGGAATCCACCAAGGGCGTACCATGTGTATTGCATTCGGCATTTGGCGAGTAATTTTAATCACAGATTCAACAACGTCATGTTGAAGAAGCAATTGAAGAAATTAGGTATGTCTATCAGCCTACAACACCATGTTTATACATGTCGTTACCATATGCATCGTATGTGTTGTTCTTTACATCGTGTTTGTATGTGCAGCTTATACAACCTCACGCTCAGATTTCGATGCCAGATTACAAACATTTAAAGAAACAAGCCCTCAAATAGCAGCATGGATTGATAGAATCCCAAAGGAGAAGTGGAGTATAGCGTATGATGAACACGGAAGAAGGTTTGGTCACATGACAACGAATCTTTCAGAATGCTTTAACAAGGTACTTAAAGGAGCCAGAAGCCTCCCAATTACGTCGCTTGTCCACTTCACCTACGCGCGTTTAGTGTCATACTTTGTAGCACATGGTCAAGAAGCCCATGAGGAGATGGCGACAGGTAATCATTTCTCCAAATTAGCATGGCAAAAATATATGACGATGGTTGATAAATCGGCAACGCACTACGTCACTTGTTTTGACGCACTTAGGACAAGATTTGAGGTTCAAGAAACGTTCAATATACGAACTCATTCGGGCGGTAAAAAATGGTCGGTCTCCTTAGCTGAACGAAATTGTCAATGTGGTGAGTTCACTGCATATAGGTTCCCGTGTAGCCATGTTATTGCAGCATGTCGATCCACACACCATGATCCTAGACAATATGTAGATCCTGTATACAATGTTGCGTATCAATGTCAAGTGTATGCACTGCAGTGGTTTCCCATTGGGAATGAGGAGTTCATACCACCAGCTGTACCGCCAATTGTTATACCAGATGTGTCGCTGAGACGTACAAAAGGAAGGCCAAACAGTACACGCATACAAAATGAAATGGACTCCAGGGAAGGCTCGACGACTCGAACAACATGTGGCTACTGTAAGGTTGTCGGCCACAATAGGCGTAATTGTCCATCACGCAACCAGAACCAATAATGTACTTGGTGGTCATACTAATGTTAATCGTGCTAAATATTTAATAAACAATAATTATCGAATATTAGTAGAGTCCAATTGTCTTGCAAATACATCAAAATCATAAAAGTTTATACAGTCATCCATATAACAGTCTGTTACCATAGAATTAAAGAGCATCGTACTGTCACTAATAGGGAAACAAAATTATTTAGTCATCTTGTTGGTGGCCCTCATGGAATCCTCCACAGCGGCTCATGTTATGTTCATACGGTGACAGATTGCATCGAAAGCGCGCTTCCCTAACCGGATTCCGCCTAATGATGTGCTGAACGTCATAAGAACCATCGTCCACGTTTTGTTCATGTCCCTCATCCATTACCGCAATGATTTCATCCGCAGAATACTGTCCGAAACTCGGAGAATATGTCATATGAGACGACCGTTCAATAGGAGTCCCAAAAACCATATCCTGTTCTGATGTTGGAGTCGGAGCAGCGGGCCTATAACAGTCTTCATATGTGTCTGATCTGGGTGTGTAATGCAAACCAGATGAAGACGGCCCTGATGAACTTGGCTCAGTTGTACTGGGGCCAGCACAATGCATGGGGTATGATGCATGTGGGACATCAGCATGCGGCATCGACGGTCTAGCTCCCCAAGGGGGGTACTGTGATCCAGGAACAGACTGGGGGGCCACTAATATTGTTGTGAGCGTCCCGAAGGGTACCCAGGTGCCCAGAACATCCCAGGAGGACGTGTAGGAATCGGTGGTACAACCACTGGGGTATCTGCAACTGATGGAGTCGAGTGGTGAAGGGGTAACCCCTCGTGACGTGCACGTCGATTACGGCGAACCACTGGTGGCGGGGCATCGGTCTGACGTCGTAACTGGTGGCGGTGCAGCATCTCCAGGATCTATTAATCTGTCTATATCATCGCATGCAGCCAGCATTTGAACCGCCTCCTCGTACATCTGAGTCATGTCAAATGCCCCATGTGCCTCAGGTGAAAGCATGTGGACAACAGTCTCTGCTCGATCGGTCTGCATATGAACAATTATTAGTGAACATTACACGTAAACTAATCTGCAAATTACACAATTATAACTAACATGCATACCACATGTGCCTTCAAAGCCGCTTTGTGGGTCATCCAACGACGGGTAACTGAGTAGTACCATTGCATGTATTCGTTGTTCATAGATAGGTACCCGTCTCTCCGCATAGGTTGCACGTCCTGCAACACAAGGGCATCTCTATTTTCCCATTGTTGAATAAAGAAAACGTGACGCCTACTCCAATCCACGTCTGTCTTGCCGGTAATAGTAATCGTCAGCAGCTCACTACAATTAATAGGATCCTCTGGGATTGGCTGGTCGAACCCAAACTGACGCATAACTCTATCCGGCTGCTGGTATACGACAATCTCATAACATATAAGAGGACATACAGCCAACCATCTCCTCGCCATCTGAACATCCGGTGGATGGACTGCGTCTACAACCTCATATGGCCTCCAACGTATGTCTCTCCTTCGCATGACATCAATATGATGGCGATATCTGCGAATGTTGGTATATACAGTTTGTCGCGTATGGTATACATTAAATCTGCAACAAAAACAACAACAATTATAACATGTTTAATGCAAATACAAAAAAAATGAGGAATACTAATAATCAAATAAAAAAAACCTGTGGCCATATATCTCGTGCTGTATGACATGATGGTCTTCCACCGTAGGAAGGCTAGGAGAGATGGTCGGGAATCGCGTCCAAGCCCACAACTGTAACAACAAAGCATATCCACCCATCTCACGACGTCCAGCACGTGTGGCTTTACACAACTCCCTATATAATGCTGCAAGAATTGCAGAGCCCCAACTGAATGTCCCTGTGCACTGGAAATCATCCAAATATAACAAATAACGAGCTGGCACGAAGCTTGAAGAGGTGTCAACAAACAACATCCCACCTAATATGCGTAATATCAAAGCACGAGTGTATCTACGACGTCCTATTTCAGTGCCTGAGTGGACCTCATAAACATCAAACTGCTCACGCAAAAAATGAAGGTTTAACAAGCCGCCTTGCAAATCACGATCATCAACCGGCTCAACCCCTAACATGTCACCAATGATGGCCCGAAAGTTATGTCGTCCGTGCCGACCACAAACAACATGACCATCGGTCGGCAGACCCAACAGATGATGTACATCCTCCAGGGTGATTGTGACCTCACCCATCGTCATATGAAAGGTACGTGTCTCTGGACGCCATCGCTCAACAAGCGCTGAGACAAGGTGATGGTCGATCTAAAAACATACATTACACAACAGTTACGTATACATCACAATACAATCAATACATCTAATAGGAAATTAACACAACACTGAATATACGAACCTCGTGATTGCGCAGACGCGCAACGTGATAAAAGCCAGCTTCTATAAGCCACGGGTGTATATCCTCATGTATAGCCATATGGTTGTGTGTCGCGGCATGTCGAACATTAAGTATACGATCCCGCATGGTTGGATCAGCCTGCGAATTCCACACATACGTGGATATATGTTTCTCCTGTAGTGTAAGGAGACTCTGTATGGATGGACCTGGGTCAATGATGCTCAACGCATCCGATGGTGTCGGTGGAACATGTTGCTCGTCATCCATGACTGAATATAAATTTGTCCATGTAAAATTATAAAATTCTATACGTTCATTAACAAGCAAATTAATATCCTAGTGTAACAACATTGTCATTTTTAATTGACTATACCTAATTTCGTGTATCTTGTTACTAAGTAAGTATAAACTAATCTTAAATATTCTCAACCTTAATGTTGTTGTCAATGTTTTGTTTTTGTTGTGAAATTAAACTTGCAGTTAAACACTAATGTGAAATTTCATATATGCTTACATAGTCAAAGGCAATAATGGAAACCTAATCAAACAACATAACATACAAAGGGTTCGAATTACAAACACAAACACAATAAGTTGAACATTACAAACCAACACATCGTAACCTACTAAGAACAACAAGTGAAACATCAAAATGACGCAATTATTCATAATTTGGTATATCTTGTGCAGCGGACATGTCATCTTCGAGTAGTTCATTTGCTGGTTCGTGAAAAGTAGCTAAAATTTCTATTGGACAGAAACGCTTCCAGTAATTTGCTTCTGCTAACAGCTTAAGTAGATCTTCATTGTTTTTCATTTGTTTTATTTCGTAGTTGACCAAGGTATCTGAATACTTTGCGTGACCTGGTTGTCGGAAGAACAAGTGTCTGACTTCCTGTGATTCAACAATTCCGTAAGGGGGAACTCCTGCCGGAACAACTTGCTTGATTATATGCTTCAGTGTTTCTATATTGCATCCGGAAGGAATTTCAAATCTTTTAGGATTTGTTCCAGTAAACGAGTAACCCAAAAAATTGGCTCGTCGTGGTATGTTCCACTTGCCGTTGTAATACAACAGGGCATCATGAGTAGGAGTCATGGTGGACTGAAGTATATTCAGTACACCGTGGGGTGTTCTGCTTATCATACATAACAATTCTATAGGACCAACAGTAGGGAGTTTTTCATGGCACACCAACATAGTGCAAACATCATCATCATTTTTCAGTTGCCAGCGCATGAAAAAAAATTCTGTTAACTGTATTGATTGCCGGTTGACGATAGTAAATTTCATCCACAAACTGGTCATCTGTGAGCAGAAGGGTGTTGTGCATTCTACTCTTCAGTGACTGAAAGGAACATTCATCGGGAACTCGCATTGGTATAGGAGTATCACATACGAAAGAAACACCGATTTCGTTGTGTGTTATTGATCCATTCGGAAAAATAAATGCTAACTTCGAATTACCAATGTTTTGAGACCCTGTTTCACCCAAGAAGGCCATGGAATTGCGATTGAGGGAGTTTGCGGAGGTCTGTTGTGTGGAATGATTAAACTCGGGTGTGGAGTGGTGCACCCCGCCTATGTCGGGCGTAACCACTTGCGCCTGCATGGGGCGTGACTAATTAGGAAGCATAACAAAGCTTGATAGTTTTTCGGATTTGGTTTTTGATGATCGCCGGAGAATGTATCCGAGACTATGAAAAAAAAAGGATGCAACTGCAGCACTAAATGCAACCATAGTTCAAAAAATACAAATTGTTAAAGGATGGTCAACATCAAGGGCTTCAGGGTGAGAACAGATCGGGAAGGAAGACAGACGAACATGTGTTATGGAGAAGGAATCCGAGGAGCATTATTCAAGTCTGGCGAGGAATTTTGGGTGTTCGGGTTTTATGGAAAGTCGGAACTTTTGGTACTTGAAAATGTGGCATGGGTCTTGAGTAAGTTCCATTTGCCAGTGCTGGGACATGACGCTTCACCCCTCAAACCCCAACGCCCAAAATTCCTCGCCAGACTCGAAATATGTTCCCCTGATTAATTCACCGTAAACACCTTTCGGTCTGTCTTCCTTCCGTATCCATCGTTCGCTCAAGCCCTTGACCTTCACCATCCTTAAATTAATATACTTTAATTATTATATTAACTACATCATATATTTAATTATTAATTTTTAAATTTTTAATAATTATTTTTATTATACTTATAATTATTTTTTATTAAATTAATTCTTCATCATTCTTTAAACATAATCGTATCATCAACAGTGTGTACATTATACTAATTTAAACTAATTTAATAATTTATAAAATAGCTGCATATAAATTGATGTTTACAATCTTTGTTGGGGAATGCGGATAAAGTCATGTTTCGTTCAACAATTCCAACAACTTAGATTTAATTCAAATATTTAATTACAATTTTATGACATCATATCTTTAATTATTAAATCTTGACTTATTTAATCTTAACTTGTTATTATTATTAATTTATAATTTTTATATTTATCAAATCAAAACTTTAATTAAACTTTTAACTACATCATATATTTAATAACGAATTTTTAATTTTTTAATAATTATTTTTATTAT
>PYAF01003042.1:374041-409992 GCA_007407185.1 Glycine tomentella
GTGATCTTTATAATTTAATTGATTAAAGTCTAGCCACAACAACTTTAATTATTTAAATTATATTAAGACTCTTTAGATCACATAAGAAAGTGATGAGATACTTTCAAGGGACTAAATATTATATGCTTATGTATAGACGGACTGACAATTTGGAAGTAATTGACTACTCTGATTCAGACTACGCTGGTTGCATTGATTCAAGAAAATTCACTTCAGGATATATATTTATGCTAGCCAGCGGAGCTGTCTCTTGGAAAAGTGTCAAGCAGACTTTGACTGCTACTTCCACTATAGAGGCTGAGTTCGTTTCTTTTTTTCTGAGGCTACCTTACATGGTGTATGGATAAGGAGTTTCATTTCTGGGCTTAGAGTTATGGATTCCATTTCTAAGTCATTAAAGAAATACTATGATAATTCAGATGTTGTTTATATGGCTATGGCTAATAATAACAAAAGTTGTGGTCGAAACAAGGACATCGACATTAAGTATCTAACCATAAGAGAATGTGCTAAAGATAATACAGTAGTTATTGAGCATATTAACACTGAATTAATGATTGCTGATCCTTTAACTAAGGGCATGCCACTATATAAATTTAAGGATCATGTGGAAAAGATGAGACTTGGTTCCCATATGTGATTTTCATTGAAAGAATGATATTAAAAAACTGTATTGTGATGTTTTTCATTCAGTTTATGCGCATCTACAATTGTTTATTCTGAGAAACATCAATTAAGTTTGGACCTAGAATAAACATTGAGTTTATTCATTAAGTTGTATGGGCTAAGGGATATAATGCATTGTAATACATGGAAGATAATACTCATTATTAAGAGGACTTATCGTCATGGTTCATGCATTTTATTTCTTGTTATGTAAATTAAGGGACATGTTGACCAAGTGGGAGAATGTTGATTTTTATTTTGAAATTACAAAATATCTGTAACCAACCTGATAATGGTCAACAATAATTCAGGAAACTAACCACTACCCACATCCCCTAATTTTTTGCAACGTTAACGTCTCTTCTTTTAGCACACCATAAATGACCCTTTGATGGCAAGGGGTCTATAAATAAGTGTGCCTACAGCCTTCTTGGGTCCCTGAACTCATTCTATATACATTAACATATACCATCTAGTGCTTTAGAATTAGAATTTAGAAGACTCAAGAGAGATCTTCAGTGTAATCTAAAGACTCAAAATCGTGAGCAATGGCAGGAGGTATTTATGATCTTGATTTTTCTGCACTTAATCTAATTGTTTATGTTGTTTATGTATAAGCACGATTAGATTATTTATTTTTCCTTACAGTAAAATCATAACTTTGTTTTTATGTATTTTTTATTCTGATGAATTAAAAAAAAAATTGTACTAGACAATCACGAGCTTAGGAGAAAATGTTCTAATCTCTCTCATTCCTATTGAATTCCAAACTTGGGGGATTACGTTCATACACATCCAGGCACGATCTCCACAATGAGAGAAAGCATCATCCAGCAAGGAACGGTTGAGAGAAGAGGTAACCTTTCTGTCCCTCAATGCATGGTAAGAATCAAAGAAGAAAGGTAAGTATCAACTCATCCCAAAACAGATAGACACCTCGGACTTAACGGACTTGATTGTTGAAATCTTTTTTGCAGGTACCCACCACACACATAAGAAGGAGATCAGAGATTACATCAACCCCAAACCAAGGAGAACATCGGATTGGTTAACAAGTGAACTTGGTAAGAACAAAAATAATGGTTAAGTATTTAGAACGAGTAATTGCTTAAGATAATCCCTTCAAATATTTAAGACCAATCAACATCTAATTATAGAGAGAATGTTTTTGAATCTGCTTGTCAATTGCTGGTAACCAAATGGAACAAGGAGAAGGATATTGAAAGATCCTACCCAGAGGATATTTTATGTGATGTTGAAGGGATGTCTCATAGAGGCAGGAAGATACCTTTAGTTTTTACCAAGAGATCATGTAATTCTGTTGCTGATCAAAGATCAATTATCTAGGCTTGCTTTTGATTTTCATGAGAACTATTGGATAGAGGAAGTCTCTCACCAAGTTCTGGCCTTTGTGCAATCTGATGTAAGCGCTCTTGTGAGCCATGTCTCTAGTTAATAAAGATTGCACCTTTTACACATAAAAAAATTATAGAGAATGTATATTTTGTAAAGTATATCCTATCATACTTGATATTAATATTTATACTTAAGATTGAATGTTGGGATGTTATTTAAGTTGGATTTTTGAAGAAAATAATTTCTAATTATATTATATTTATTTTTTAGTAGAATTTTATATTAGTTAGAATTTATTTTTTCTAATGAATAAAAAGGTTAAGAAAAAAATATTTATAATCTTGTTGACTTATGTTTAATGACATTATTATGTTTAATTTAATGACATTTATTATTATCAATTATTTATAAACTCATATCACTGCTAACTTGAATGTGAGTCTTTATTGGTGAAACTCTCACGATTTTTATCTCTATTTATTACATTAATTATTTTATGTTGTAATTTATTTTCTTCTAGATCAGAGGTATATTTCACTGGAAAACTGGTTAACAAAATCTCCCGTGCTTGGTGGCATCGTAATTTTTCCATTTTCTTTTATCTCTTAGATTATTGAAATAGTACATTTTATTTCTTTTGATTCTCTCCCATGGAATCTCTTTTTCCCTCTTCCCTTTCACTACCCAATAAAATCGTAGAAATCCAATCCAATCTCTCACGAACAATCAACCAAGAAAACAGTGAGCACAGTTCAGTTGCACACCTTCTCTGTGCTTCTTCTTCGATGTTCAATTACAATAACACCAACTCGCTTCATGAAACACCCCACTCCAATTTCGCCCTGTCACAATCGCAACACCCATGCATTGGCCACTGTCACATAACCGCGATTGCTGGATACGACACCGTTTCGTTCTAAGGTTTCCCCTCCACCACCATGGCCATCAGAGGCGTCAATTTCAAATGGTTTGTGTCAAATCTCAATCTTTCTTCCTTCACTGTTTTTTCAGGCATCCAATTTTGTCCCCATTTGACATGCAACTTGCAAACCACGCTGCTCGCAGGTTTGATGGCTTTTTCTTGTCTATGCTCGCCACCAGCATGTATTATTCGAAATTTCACCTTCCATTGGATTCTCCTAGTGTTCCTAAGATTAATTGATTCTTATAGATTCTCAATTTCCGTGAGAAAAATAATTAATTAAATAAATAAAATTTCTGTTACTCATTGGTGAGTGTGTTTTCTTTGACCATTTTGACTTACAGAGCTATTGTGGCAATTAATTGGAAGCGGTATCAATCTTGTACTCACCCTTTGCACATATGGACAGTGGTGGGTAATTTATTTTTATTTTTTATTGTTTAGATTGCTATTTTTATTTTCTTGATAAGATATGTAAAGTTTGACTCACAAATTCTGCCTTTTATTATTATTATTATTATTATTATTATTATTATTATTATTATTATTATTATGTTCAGGTTGACTACGCCGCTGTTTTCACTTTCCGGCTTTTGATGTTTGTTGATAACGGGCTTGCTTCGGAAATGGGTTTGTAAGACCTTCCAATCTTTTACTAACTTTTGAGGTTGTTATTGTTTTCTTGGAATGCTTCTAAATTGAATAGAGATATGGGAGTTAATATAGGAAGCTCAGGTGAAATTAGAGTGTGATGAACCGATGATATAAGACTCATCGTATTTCAGTATTTTTCATGTTGTAACTAAGAAGATTCTTCTACACGCCATAATAATGTGGCATCAGCTTATAAATTGTTGGTGTGTTAAATCTACATGATACTATTGTGGCTGTGTTTAATATGGTGGATATTGTATAGCACTTATTACACTAGTGAAAGGTTGTAGAGGCAGTATAGTCATTTGCGTGAATTACATTGGGCAGCACAGCACTTATGGCATGGCTTAGGTTAAAACTTATAACTGTATCGTGGAAGTGGACACGAGAATTTCTTGTAAATATAGTCCTCTCATCTTAGATTTTGTGAATACTTATTGTTCATGTGTAAAATTCTGAAATACTATGAAGTTTCCAAAGTCCATTTCTCTGAAATTTACTTGACTGCCAAGTGTCAACACTCAAGTTCAAGATCATTCATGTCACAACTGACTTCTTTGATTTCATTAAATAAAACTTCACAAAATGGTTCGGGTGCCTTACTATTTTTCAAATCTCATTTACTGATTCAGTTGTTTTTATTTTCCACTATTTTTCTATGTTTCTAGAGATTTTGGGTGGCCGCAGAGATATGCTCGCTTCTGTGGAAGAGTAGTTGTACTTTCAATTCTTGCATTGCTTCTCTATCCATTTCTTTGGGCTTGGACACTAATTGGTACCCTGTGGTTCAGTAACACTAAAATCTGTGTATGTTTTATTTGTTGCAATCCTCAATGGTACTTTTGACTTTGTAAACAAGTTTATGATGCTTACTCCAAAAATTATGTACAGTTGCCTGGAGGGGGGCAGAAATGGGGCTTCCTTATCTGGTTACTTTTTAGCTACTGTGGACTCCTCTGTATTGCTTGCTTGGCAATGCGGAAGGTTAGTGGTGCTCTGTTGTTATCCATTGGATGTTACTATGGCTTGTTTTCATTTTCCACGACACAAACTTTTTCTTTTCTGCATGTGGTGCTTTTCTTGTTTATGAATTACCTATCAACTGCTCATGTCTGCAGAAAAATATTCTCCTTCATTGTTTCTTATCTCTACTTCTGTTCTGTTTTCGTTTTGGTATGTCTAATTATTTGCAGTGGTTGAAACGAAGACAAGCACGCATGTTAGGTGCTCAAGAGGGTATGCCTGTATCCGCATTTGGGGTAAGTTCTATCTTTACTGTGTTTTTATGTTGGAGTGTTAGTTAATAACACATGGAAACTCCATCTTTTCATGGCATGATTCCCCATGCTTAGCATCATACAAGGGGTATTTCTAAGTGATATCCTGAATGGCATGGACAGTGTTTCCCTTCCTCTTTTGTCCCTATGAAAAGGAAAGGACAATAAAGGATCTTATTATTTTGTATTTCTTGAATCTGCAGTTGAGTTGTGTAATATTTGTTAATGTTCAAAATAACTGGAGCTATGATGAGTCTATGATGCTTTAATCCCATTTAGTTTTTTCTTGTGTTGATTTCAGAATCATGGAGTAACTTTGTTCTTATGAACTTAATTATTCTGGCAATGATGAATATCAGAAGCTGTCCCTTCCCTTCAAAGATTTCTTACTAACATTTTAGATTCTTTTGTTTTATGTTTATTTTCCATATGATATACTTAATAGAATTTGTTGCAGTTTATTGATTCTAGATGCCTATTGCCTAGTGATTTCTGCTTTCTTTCGCTGTCAGATTCATGCTTGGCTGTCCTTAGATATGTTATAATGCACTCTATGTTGCTGAGGCACAGCAACTTGTTATGTTGTAATAAAGTTGTAAACTAATGAGGTGCATACACTTTTATTTTTATTACAAATGTCATTATCTCATGCAAACTCAATATCCTCTACAAATTTTGTGGGATTACCTTCAAGCTATGAAGACAGAAAGGTGCTGCTGCCATGTTCTTTCTTGAGGTTTGAGGCAATCCCTTTTTTCTAATGGTGTTTCATCATTTTAAAGATGTTGCATATACAGGGTTCATGTTTATCTAGCAATCTAAGGTTTTTTTTTTCATGTTTTTATTTTCAGTTGATAACTTGATATGTTATCATTATAATTACTACAATGTTACCTCTTTTCATATCTTTTCCTACTGTCAAATTTTTGTGAAGGGAATAGTGAAAACAGCAAACTGAAAATAAAAATAAGGCAAACACCCCCCCTATTGCTTGCTATTGATAACAATTGCTGTTGTTTTTTGATAGGTTCTAGTTGAAATGATCCGAGTACCTGATTGGGCATTTGAAGCTGCAGGTCAAGAAACAAGGAGTATGGCCCAAGATGCTGCATATCATCCTGGACTTTACCTAACTCCAGCCCAGGTTATTTTATCTTATATTTCTTGATGTCTTGATTACATGTTGAAAATCATGTAAAGCAGCAATTAATGCTATTAGGTACCAAGCTGAATGATCTTTACTATCACATGCAGTAGTTGATGAAATCTGTTGCTTGGTTTGTCTGATGAATTATTCATACCATCACCTTATGTTTTTGAATAATGTGTTGGTAGGATTATTTGGGCAATATGTATATGATATCTCTTATTTGAATATCCTTTTATGTATACATATTTCTGGTACATATACTTTTTGTATATTTATCGTTAGTTTGACTGCTGATAGCTAGGTTTGCTTTCTGAGCAGAGAGAAGCAGTTGAAGCTTTAATTCAGGAACTTCCATCGTTCAGGTTAACTGCTGTTCCTACTAATTGCAGTGAATGCCTCATCTGCTTAGAAGAGTTCCATGTAGGAAATCAGGTATACTTTTTGTTCCATTTGGGTGCCTATGCGGCTTTATTGAGCAAATATTCCATCTGTCACATTGCTTTTAATCAATTCTGAGGATTCTCATTAAGTTCTGGTTATCTCTAGCGAATTACACATGCCCTATACTCTTAATGAAATTGTGATGCAATATACTCCATTACGAGCAAGTGAAAATTTGTTTTTAACTTAATGTGGTGCAGGTCCGTGGCCTGCCCTGTGCTCACAATTTTCATGTTGAATGCATTGATGAGTGGCTTCGGCTTAATGTGAATTGTCCTCGGTGCCGTTGCTCAGTATTTCCTAATCTTGATCTCAGTGCTCTGTCCAATATCCGTTCTGAGTCTGAACAGTCTTCTGCCACTGCTGTGACAAGCAGAGATATGACAGGCCAAACTTCTAGTCAGAGTTACCTTCTGAGATTACAGGGGCCTCTCCACCCAGTTTGTTTTGACATTGCAGGGCCAGCTGGTGAGACAGACAATGCTTTGGAAAATGCTGAAAATGGTGTTGTACCTGTTGACGTTGTGACTCAAAATATATCAACTAGAAAATGCGTGAGAAGTTGCAGGTTACATATCAGTATCCAGCCATTGCCTGTAGCTTTATATATGATGTACTTTCTAACATGAAAATTTCTGGACTGATTCATAAAGAAATGGATCAGCTTCCTTTTTTCTGAGGGATCTTGTAGAAATAAGACTTGAAGGGTGAAAATATACCTTTTTTTACTTCGCTAAGAATTGTATATTGAATATTTTTTCCTACCCTTGTTTTTACTTGGGGTGTTTTTCATGTCTTGAAAGGTGGGGTCGATAACTTGATACAACAACAAAGCCTTATCCCATTAGGCGAAGTCGGCTACGTGAATCACACGACACCACTCGGCATGGTTAAAATCCAAAGTTTCAGTATATCGGAATAAAAGTACACATTTGTTTTTCTCTTGTTACTGCACTACAGTGTCATATTTTGCGTTATGTTTATGCTTGTTAAAAACTTCTGTTGTAGCGAATATCTGCATGGTACGATGTTTTCACATCAGGGATCGGATAGCTCTCTTTCCACCCTCCCAAAAGCTCTAGTGCTGACTGTAGGAAGGAATTTTACCTTCTAAGCTGTGGGATTCTTAGTTAAATCAAATCTGGCATCCCTAAAGATTTCATATGAAAAGTATCTTCAAATATACTTGGTATAATGTCGACTTTATTGCTAGGGACTTTGGCGCTAAGGTGACACCCATAGATTTGCGAGAAAACACAATCAGTTTCTACGTCTGTTTGTATTCTTCGTGACTTTGTGATTGTGACTGAATATATATATATATAAATATATATATATATATTTTATTTATAACATTTGGGCTGGCTCTTTCATAGCCACCTGGCAACCGGTGTCTGCAACTTTTGGAATTATTATTCCACTTGTGGTTTTAAGGGATATAAACACTCCACATGGAACTTCGATTTGTGCACATTCGATTACGTGGTGGAAAAACACTTCGCAGTGGCTGGTTGAATATTTTCAGACAGTGACTGGCAAGGACACCTACTGAGTATTGAGATTAAGATTAGATAAACAACTGCAAAGTTAATAGATTAAGTAGTCACTAGTCAGTACGCATACATGGATAGTGTATCTGTCGCTTGCTAGATCTTAACTAAAAAAAAAAAAACTTGGTCTAGAAGTATTTAAGTATTAAAGTGTAAATTTCTGTCTTCTAGATTTAGAATAAGTTATATAAGTTATATAGTAACATCGTATTTGGACTGGATTGTTTCACATCTGAATTAATGGATTTTGGACAGATCCATTCAATAAGAATTGAATGGTACAAAGTCAGTTAGTCTTAGTGCGAAAAGGTTAAATATGTGTAAACAGGGTCGGAGGGATATAAATAGAATTCTTATTCTTATGGAAATTATTGACACATTTGAGGGTGAAGGAACGGAGTTAGAGGAAGTAAACATGATAAAAAAAGGTTAAATATGTGTAAACAGGGTCGGAGGGATATAGATAGAATTCTTATTCTTATGGAAATTATTGACACATTTGAGGGTGAAGGAACGGAGTTAGAGGAAGTAAACATGATAAAACAGAAATCAATAAGAGTATGTTTTGATGGAGTATTTTAAAATTTCAGGAAATTTAAAATTTAAGAAAATTAAAATGCATCAATTAAAATTTTTTTATTTTCAAAATTGTTTGGATAAAGAAATTGAATTTCTTCAATTTTTAAAATTTTGAACCTCATTCACGGAAATACACGTAAGGTGGATGGTGTTACGAGAGTAACGGAAGTCGGAGTACATCGATGATTAAGACGGAGCAAAAAGTTGTGCATTTAGAGCTTCTAAAAAAGAAGAGAATTTCAATTTCTCAACTTTTAGAGAAAAATTTAAATTCCACATTTTTAGTTGTTTAAAATTCTCTTTTAAAATTCTAAAAATTTAAATTCCTCATATAAAAATATCCAAACAGTGAATTTTAAATTAAAGAATTTTAAATCCCTTAATAAATTACTTTTCTTAATTAAAATTCTCCATCATATAAGATAGGTAAAGAATATGAAGCGTGAATAAATTATGAAGAGAAATGTTAGTACTGTATTCTTAAATTTTAAATTTTTTTATTATTGGTTGAAACTAATTAAAAATTATAAAAAATTATGTATTTTTTCTCCTTATTCAACGTCTCTCTCTCTATATATATATATATAATTATCAATTTTAATTCGTATGAGGAGTGGTTTGTTAACACTCTTCAATCATGATTGAATTTTATTGCACTTACACATGTTTGGTATATCTCACTTTTAATTTGCTTTTACTAAAACAGATTAGTTACTTTTTTTTTTTAATCATTCGGAAAGAAAATAACAAAGACAAGACTAAGTATGAACATAAGAAACACCTATTGCGTTGGCAATTATAATTTATAAGGGACGCAATCTGAGAAGGGCGAGAATCTCACTAAATCCAAGAATCTGCACACGTTACCTTCTCCCTAAGTGTGATTAAAGGAGTGTTGTCGGTCTCTAGTTGCCATAGCTTTAATTTGATTAAGAGCTAAAAAATAATTGTTACTATTATTAAAAATGAATTTGTCAAATAGGATCTAAAAGAATATAAACAAAAGTTGCATGAATGATGAATGCAATGCTACTCGAGGCATCAAAAAAGTAATTATATTATTTGATTAGGTAATTTAATGAGCTCAACAAATTGAATTAAACTAATTAAATAATTTTTTCAAAAGTTATTCCAATATGAAATAAAATAATCAAGTTCAATCTCTATTAATTTTATTGAAATAGTAATAAAATATTTTAAAAGTACTTTGTTAACAAATGCCTTTAGGTTATTGGCTAAGAAATAAAAAAAAAGTATTATTATATAAACTATTACTGCGCGTAAAAAAGATCATGACAACATAATTTTTAGCCTAAAACAAATATTTGTACTTTAACTGTACGTTTGATATGAGAGAATTCTGATAATCATGTTATTTTAGAAATGAACAAAATTTGTTTGATTGATCATTAATAATTTTTAGATAAACTTTTCAGAAATAAAAAATTTAAATATATTTTTATCAATTATTTTAATTATTTATCACATATAATTTAATAAAAAGTAATATGATATTTTTACTGTAATAAAAAAACTAACTAAAAAAAGAGCAAGAGTTTCATCTTTTTATACCAAAATTTTCTTAAAAAACTGATTAGAACATTGTCAGAAAACATTCTTTTTCAAAAATATTATTTTTAAAAAATACATAATAAACATTAAAAATTAAAATTTCAAAATTATGATTCTCTGAAAATCAGAATCTTCTCTCCTACCTAGCAACTATCTAAACTCTAAAGTCTAAATTCCTTAACGAGCGTTCTGACTAGCATTTGCCATTTTAAAAACATCCGAAATCCACATGGTATAAAAAGAAAAAAGAAAACTTATCTGCATCCACTCAGCAGCTGCAGCAACTCGTATCCGTACCGTATCCAGCTCCTCCCTTCTTCCAAGTCCAACATGGTGGTGGCGGGTGTGTCCCAAGCCATCTCCATCTCAATCTCAATCTCCTCCACCACCGCCACCAGAACCCCCTCTTGCTTCGATTTCCCCTCCAAAAAACCTTCCCTTTTGGGCCTGGCCCACTCTCCCCAACCCAATCTCTCAATCTCCGCCAGAAGGAGCCGCAACACCCACTGTTGCCGCTGCACCCTCAATTCCGACGACACCTCTCTCAGCTGGGATTGGAACCGATGGTGCCGCCACTTCTCCGACATCGAACAGGCCGAAAACTTTGCCTCTGTCCTCAAGGTACATCAATAACACAATAATCTCTCTCTCATTCTCTCTCTCCTTTTTTTTTTTTCTTTCCCGAATTTTGGTATTCAGTCTTAATAATTACTCATATAAGAAAGATAAAATAAATTTAACTTCCTTCACAGGCTAAAATTAACTTATGCATATTAGTTAATGACTTAATTACTCATTTGGTTTCTATACTGTACAATTTTTGCGATTTAGTCCTTACAAAGTGCTTGTCTTAGTCCCTTCACATCCATTTTTTAGGAACTATTCCCTCCATCCCATAACAATAGTAAGAAGAAAAATTTGTCTCAAAATAATTAATTTTAGCTTATATAACATTAATTACTTTTTTTCAACTTATATCCCTTATAATATTAATGATTTGAACTACTAAAAAAAGAATTAATAAAAATAAGATTAGTTTTATAAAATTGTTATTCTTTTTTATCTATTTATTGGTTGTTTTTTGTCTGTTTAAAACACTTTAGGACCATAATTATGATTCGACAGAGGGAGTACACAGACTAAAATGTAAAGATTATCATGCAGGGGTAGAAATAGAATGAGAGTTAATTTACGAAAGCTCTTTCATTTATGAAATCGGTGATGCTTATGTTCACTTGTGTTTGTGTGTTTGTGTAGTTTCAACTTGATGATGCTATTGAGAAGGAGGACTTTGAAGAAGCGGTTAAGTTGAACAGGGCTCTATCGGAAGCAACGTCCAAGGACACTGTTGCTGAAATTATGGATCAGTTGAAGGCAAGAGCAGCACAATTTGTCTGAATTAGTTGGTTTTGTGATTTTATCATATTTTGTACATATGCTTTGGTTGGTACTTGATGTTGATCTAGTGGTTGCGTTATGTTGCAGAGTGCTATAAATGATGAACGGTATCATGATGCTTCGAGATTGTGCAAATGCACTGGAAGTGGACTGGTATCTGTCTTGGTTGCTCTACTTTGTGCTAGCCGTTGTTCAAAACTGTTAGTTTTACTGTTTTTGATTATCACATTTGGATGTTCATTTTGTTTAAGTAGTGTTTGGCTCAGCTTTTTCTAGACTCATTTTATCCTTAAGAGGACTTGAGTCAAACACGCTTTTGGAAAAATTATTGAAAAGGAAAGTAGTTTTTCTAATGAACAAAAACCCAAAAAATAGTTATTGTAGGAGGAGGTTTTACTTGTATGAGAAGCAAAGAAAAGTTAGAAGATGTAGCTTTGTTCTTTTCTGTTAATTGGTTGGGAAAATTCTCTAATAAAAAAGCATAGTTCAACTTGCCTTCATCCATAGAGGAAGACAAGTATAACATCCACTGCACAAAACAACAACGACATCAACAACACCTTTAACCCAAGCTAATTGTGGTCCAAGGTAGCTGAACTCAATTATAGATACGAGGAGGTTGAAAAAAAACAGATAAATAAAAAAAGAAAATAAGATAAAAGAATAGAAGGGGGAAAGAAGGAGGGGGAGATGAAGAGGAAAATGACTAAAAAGGGACCATCTGAAACATAGAGATAACAATAGGTCTAACCCTCTACCAAGTTTATAGCTTTTCTCCATTCCGTCCTAAGAAACACCATCCGCCAATCTATATTCCACTCCATTAAGTCTTGTTTAACTACCTTTTCCCAGGTAAATTTCGGTCTACCTCTACCTCTACCTCTCTTTGTATCGAGTTCTTGATAACAAACTTTTGTTCTTACGGGAGCATCTAGGGGTTGTCGCATTACGTGTCCAAACCACCTCAATTTATGTTTCCTAATCTTTTCACTCACCGGTACCACTGTTACCTTTCATCGAATATCTTTATTTCTTATCTTATCCATCTTCGTATAACTACACATCCACCTTAACATCCTCATTTCTACTGTCCCTATTTTATGTTCATGTTGCCTATGTGTTGATCAACATTCAGTTCCATATACATTGCAGGTTTTAAAGTTGTTCTATAAAATTTTCCTTTTAGCTTAAGGGAAATTTTGCAGTCACACAAAAATCCAGATACACTCCTCCATTTCATCCACCTTGCTCTGATTCTATGATTTACATCCTCACCAATCTCTCCACCTTTTTGCAAAATTGATCCCAGGTATCTAAAAACATCTTTCTTGGGTACCTCTTGACGAAGTAGAAGCACAGGGTCTTGATCACCTTCTTTTACCACTGAAAAGTCACATTTCATATACTCAGTCTTGCTCCATCTTAACGTGAATCCTTTAGACTCCAAAGTGCTTATCCACAATTCAAGTTTCCTATTAATTCCATCTTTGGTCTCATCAGTAAGCACAATATCATCTGCAAAAGGCATACACCACGGCAATTTCTCTTGAATATTTTTTGTTAGTTCATTCATCACTAAGGTAAAGAGATAAGTGGTAAAAGCCGAACCTTGGTGTACACTTACCGTGATAGGAAAATAACTTGATGTTCTATTACAAGCTTTCACATATGTGGTAGTCCTATCATATATATCCTTGATTGCATTTACATACTTTAATGATATTTTTTTCTTCTCAAGAGCCCACCTTAAAACTTTCTTTGGGACCTTATCATATGCTTTTTCAAGATCTATGAACACCATTGTAAGTCTTTCTTCTTTTCCGATACCTTTCCATTAATTGTTGCTTCAAGAAAATGGTTTCCATGATACATCTTCCTAGCATAAATCCAAATTGATTTACAAAAACTTTGGTCTTTCTCCTCAAGCGACGTTCAATAACTCTCTCCCACAACTTCATACTATGACTCATAAGCTTAATGCCTCTATAGTTAGAACAATTCTGGATATCTCCCTTGTTTTTGTAAATAGGCACAAACATACTTTTCTTCCAAGCATCAGACACCTTATTTGTTTGAAGGATCTTATTGAAAAGATTGGTCAGCCATTTTATTGCCACATCCCGAGGTCACTCCACACTTCAATAGGGACAGCATCGGGTCCCAATGCTTTATTATTCTTCATCCTCTTTAAATATTTATTTCTCACATTGAGTTTATCAGATACTCATGCCACATTTAAGTTACAACTAATAACTCATGGTCTGGAGTGGGAGAGTATAGGGAGTTAGAAGTGTGTTTTGGAAAAAAAATTGGGAGTGATGTGGATTTAAAGTTTGTCTTCTTGAAGGAGTAAATAAAATAATTGATATGTTTGGAAGATATTTGGTAACTGTCATCACTCATCATTCAACACACTTATAACTAAAAAAAGTTTTTATAAAGGTTATATATTGTAATAGGAAAGAAACTCAAGATTAAGAAAATTAAAAACAGATCGAGTACCAGATTAGAAACAAGCCTGTGTTGATAAACTTATGCAGTTGTCTGAGAAGATATAGATAACCCTATCTGGAAAACAAAATAGTGGTTGTGATTTTTGAGTATTGATTATGATAATGATTGATGGTCTCAGCTTGATTTTGTGAACCACACTCTCATATTGTTTGATGACCATTTTTACCTTTATGTGCAGGTGGGTTGGTGGGTAGGGTACTCAAAAGCCTCAGATGACCCCTTTGGTAGAATTATACATATAAGTCCTGGTATGGGTAGATTCATTGGCAAGAGTTACAGTCCTAGGTATGATTGTTCTATTTTATATTCTACCCTTTGGTTATTTTTTTGGGGAGTACTGCTTATTTCTGTTTAATACAGACAGTTGATGAGAGCATCTACTGGGAGTCCAATTTTTGAAATTTATGTGGTAAAAAATGCTGATGACACGTATCATATGCAGGTAATATTCAAATTTTCCAACTAACGATCCTTGTTCATTTGTGACTTACCAATATGGTAGAGGGAAAAAAAAGTCTTAGTTCAAATGTTGATTCATGGATGGCTTTTTATTGTTACATTCTTAAAGAAGCCTACATATTTATCAGTAAAAGGCTTAATTTTTGGGGTACTAATGCAAATATTATGTAAGGAAACTGAACGTTAAGTGAATTATAGAATGGGAAATCTTTTTTGAGGTTTTGCTTAAGTTTATGAGTTTCAGTTGGCTTGTCTTTACTGAGTCTCTTGTCCCTAATGGCCTAATATCTACTTGATTCTGAGTAGTTTGCTTTAGTAGTATTATGTGTGTATTGCTTATGATGTCATATTTGGCAAAACCCAATAGGTAGTGTATTTGCGACAAGCCAAAGGAAAGTCAAGGAGAAATCCTCAATCTATACCTGCTAAAGGCCCATCCAAACCTGAGGTGGAGAATGCATCTTCAGTTGAGGTGCAGGAACCTGAAGAGAAGATTGAGAGAAATGATGAGAAAAACAGTAATATCGAGGGAGTAACTGAGGAGGGCATTAAAAGTGTCATAAATTTTCTAAAAGAAAAAATTCCAGGATTGAAAGTCAAAGTTATGAATGTTAACGTTGAAGAGGAAGCAACAGAAAACAATGATTCTATTAAGCAATTGATGGAGGAAGATAGTAATGAATCTGGCTCCAGTGAGAATCATGAAGAGGAAGTTAATAATCTTGATGAACCTGATGCGGTCACTGTAGAAAGAGATGGAGATGCCACGGAAGAAGAAAAGGATTTGGATATGAAGCTTTTTATTGGTGGGGTTGTACACAATGAAGATACTCCTGTCAAGGATGAATTTATACGTCTTCCAGCTGAAATAAAAAATATGGAAAAGGATTCCTTTGTCTTTCATTTTGCTAGCGAAAATGTAGATTATGGTATCAAAGAAGATAAGATTCCCAATATCAAAGTAGCAGCCCTAGCAGCACAAGGAGTCTCCGAGCTTATGCCTCCTGATGTTGCTAATGCATTTTGGAGTTCCGACAAAGTCTCTTCTAAGGTGAGATTGGGAAAGTAATATTTAAGCTTTATTTTAAAAAAAAAATTAACCATGCATTTGTCTGTAGTTATTTGTAGTTCTGATTGATGCTTCATGTAGCTCTCCAAAAGCATGCGTGATATTGTCAGAGTTGCTATGAGTCAAGCACAGAAAAGAACAAGATTATCTGGGGATACAAATTTTAGCCGGATTATCTGTTCAAGAGGGGATTCTGATCCTTTTGATGGTGAGGTTGCTTATCCTTTGGTGTCAACGATGTTTTATGGAATTTAGGTAAAGAATAACTAAGAATCGATTGTGCTGGTTAAAATGTAGGACTTTATGTTGGTGCATTTGGTCCTTATGGCATGGAAATAGTGCATTTGAGGCGAAAATTTGGACATTGGAATGAAGTGGACAATGAAAACAACACTTCAGACGTGGGATTTTTTGAATATGTAGAGGCTGTGAAGTTAACTGGGGATCTTAATGTTCCTGCTGGCCAGGTTTAGGCATTTTTAATTTCTTGATCCTTGTTATCATTTTGTAAACTTCTATCAAATTTATGGAAGCATGACAGGAAAGGAATTTTTTTTTGGTGTGTAGGTGACATTCCGTGCTAAAATTGGCAGAGGCAATCGCAACACCAACCGAGGGATGTATCCTGATGATTTAGGAGTGGTAATGCACTATATAAGTGAATGTCTCTGTGTGTCGATGCTCATTCATGTTGAAGCATACTTAATTTCAAAATTCACGTTAACCCATCATGCTGGACCTTTTATATTATAACCTTACACCTGCTGTCCCACAAAACATTGTGTCCTCCTGTTAAGGTCCTATTTTTTGCCATTGCAGTATCCAGTGCCCACTATAACAATAATATTAATTACTCAAATCTCCTAACTTCTTCAGTATTATTCCAATTATTCAAACAAATGTGATACCCACCTTCTCTTTTTATTGAATGTTTGTCTTGTATTAATACAAATATGTCTTTTGAATTTTGTTTGTTTCCTTGACTTGACTTGTTATAGTTATTCGTTAAATTTTACTATTTTTTTAAAAAAGAGTATTTATATGCATATAGTATAAATTTTTAATCTGTATATTAAATTTCTGATTAGTGACCTGCTTTAGTGTTTGAGGTTTGCCGCTACTCATTGTTATCTGAGATAGATAACTGTGGGCTGACATCACTGTCAACTGTATCCAAAGAAATAGAAGATATTGGTCACTGTATAGGTTTTACTGGGAGAAGCAAAGGCTACTCTTAGCTGTCTCTACACCTAGAAAAGGATTAGTCTTTGGTTGTTGGCTAAAGGATACCTCTAGGGTACACCCAGAAAAGAAATTATTTTTTCTACAATTTCCTTGAGGTTGCTTGCTAATGCTTTTATATGTACTTGGTGTTTTTGAGGCTCGTATGTTTTTTTATTGGTTTGCATCCTTTCTTTGCTTGAGTTTCTTTTTTTAGTTTGTGTGATTTGGATCACTTTGGATTGTTCTGGAACCATGCAACTAATCATAAATACTGCACTTGTTTCTAAACAGGTTGCTAGTTATAAAGGCCAGGGAAGAATAGCTGACTATGGTTATCGAAATCCAAAGTGGGTCGAGGGAGAACTGCTCCAACTTAATGGCAAGGTAAATTAGTAGTCAGATGTGTTGCATTCTTTTTCTCTCAATGTACTAGCATGATTATTGGTTTCAATCAATAGACATATTTTTTGGTAGAATTTCTGTTGACATTTTTTCTGTTCTGCTGTTGTCATATTTAAGGGCATGGGACCATACATGAAAGGTGCAGATCTTGGTTTCCTTTATGTCGTGCCTGAGCAAAGTTTTCTTGTGTTGTTCCACCGGTTGAAACTACCCGAGTGAGCCATGGTTGATGGTACCCTAATCCTGTCTAATTTACTTATCATCTGATGCGAGGAAGACAAAGGATTCTGACACTAGCGTGTTGAGATTACTGTTACCCTTTTTTTTTCTGAGTGGTAGTTTTACCCAACAGGCAGGCACTTGATATATTCCTAGCCCTTCTATGAGTTCATTTTTTGCTGTTCCTTTTACCAATCTCTTTGCTATCTATCATCTTGTGTATATAAATTTGGCTGACCAACAAAGTAATGTGATAGGAACTCTGGAAGTACCATAAGGGATGTTTTATGTGCATATTGTGGTTTATGGCTGTGTGCGCTTCCTTTCTTGTTTGGACTTCTCGTTTGTGGAAGTCCCACCACTAGTTTGCATGTATAAGTATAAAAGGGAGCATTTAATAATTAAATTTGATGATAAAGAACTTCAGACCTGTGGTATTTTATCCACAGATTTTTTATTTTTTATTTTTATCGACGAATGTTAGTTTTTTTGTTAATAGGAAAATTCAAAGTCACGATCTTTATATTCCTCCTTTCTCTTTTTATCATCAAATCAATTTTATAACTTTATATCATCAAATCAATTTTATAACTTTATATGTTGTTATTTTGTTACATCATGTCTCTTGAAAGAAAGGAAATAATAATTATAAGCTTTATGCTTCATATGCCCTTATCATGAAGAATTATGGTCAAGGTATCGGCAGCTCAAAAGATGCCCGAAGCTAGATTCCTGAATAAACCTTATAGTGCTTTCGGTGACGTGTGGAGAGATAAAGGTGTCTTGTGAGAAAGCAATTGCTCCATTATGTAACATGTTGCTTTCAATAGGTGTTTTTATATTGTTATTTGTTTGGTCCTAAAAATGTTTGTATATGAATAAATTGCATCAAAATGCGCAGTGGGAACCTTTCCAGTCTACGCTGGGTTCAAGTCTGATGGAATTGTCTTTATTATTACACTAAAGTGAATGAAATCAGATTACTTTTATCCAATGGAAAAGGTTGTTTAGATTTTTTTATCGGACCCACTTGGATTTCCTTCGTTGATTCACTAGAGCCCCTACGACTTAAATAGAGCACTAAGAAAGTAAGTCTTATTAGCTAAGTCATGAAATCATTCACGCATTTTCTTTATCTTATTTAAATATTCTTAGAAAGTTCTTGAAATAAGCAAGAAAAGGGGAGCTTGTAAAAGTACGTGTCCATGCTTAAATTTTACAAGGCCAAGATTAGGATGTATTTGAAGTTGAATCATGCGCGGGTGCATGTATTCCTACTTGCAAATTTTACAAACAAGTTTATTTTAGGAGATTTTTATCCCGTGGCATAACATTAACCACTTTATATATATATATATATATATATATATATATATAAAACATTACCTGTAACCAAATAGTTTAGCATTTGCATCTTGAATAAAAAAAATAGTTTCATCTCTAACTGACATTAAAGTTTATTATTAGTAATTTATTGGTAATTCGTCTAAAAAAACAAGCCATAAATATTAGCATTGGATGTCGAAATGAAGCTTTATTTTTAATTAAAGAGTAACATTGAAAGCAAAGTTTTACATTTAAGTATTATCCACTTGAATAAAATATGAAAATGGGAAAAAGATACACAAACAAATTTTTCAATACTTGTATATATTTAAAATAATTAATAATATTTTTTTATTAGAAACAGTAAAAAAAGTTATTTGAAATCACACTAGAAATAAATTGCAACTCACGGTGGAGTATAATATTTTAATAAATATTTTCTATTTTTTTACTTCTTAAATATTTTAACACTAGTTAACATCCTTCCTGTTTTGTCCCTTAGTTTTACTGATGTATGAAAAACAAATGTCTCCTTAAATATCAGTTTTTCTTTGTATGACTGATCTGAACATCATTATTTTAACTTAATAGTAAGTCTTATGTCTGAAACCTTGAGAATGCAACTTTGTAAAAAAGCATCAGAGATTATAATCTTATAATACTCAAATTATATTAGTTAAATATTACCTTGAATCCTATTTACAAGAAATAAGTTACAGTATATTTTTATGCTACAACTTGTTTATTTGAAATAAGATAAGAGATAGTACCCAATATAATATCCAGGGTCAATCAAAAAATAAAAATTGAGCATCATCGTCACAAGTGTCGCTTCATTGCTGAGTGTGGATAACTAACCCAATTTTTTCACCTGTCACATACTCACGTGAATATTTTTTCAATTAATGGTTAATTAATGTGTTTATTTATGGCTATATGAAGTGATTAAAATAAATTAGGAAGTAGCCCGCCTGCATTGCAAGCAATGTCACTCATAGGTAACAAAACTCAGCAACAAAGAGAGTGAAGTAAAAAAGAAAAGTGACTTAGCATTGAATGAATGACATTTTTGACACTTGTTCAATGGTTGGATAGATTTAATAAACTATTGATGACAAAAACGAAGACCATATTAGGAAAACTAATAATTTTAATAAAGACATATTTATTGTTGTGGAAAAAAACATATTTATTAAATTTTAACTGATATATTTAAGATCCTTAATAAAATTTCATAAATTTGTCAATTAAAAATTAAAAATGAAGACTATGATATAATTACAAATTATTAAAATTTGCTAGGTTAAATAACTATCAATTATTGCTTTTCCCTTTATCCTAACACGAGCAAGAGCACTAGAGCAGTGACAGCGTGAAGCAATCCACGTGGTACGGTCTTACACTTAGTAAGAAGCACCAACGAAACTAACCATCGTTCTTCTTTTTCTTCTTTTTTTTTTTTACACTTTCTTTCATTTTCCCACCCACCACCCAAACGAACCTTTTTCCTTTTCCATTTGTCTTCTCTTCGCCTTTATTTTTTTTTCCACTCTTCTTCCTTTTAAAATCCTCGCGACACAAATCAATGCAAACGGAAAACGCAGAATCGCAACTCTCGAGAGTCACACCTCCGCCATGAACAAATCGCAGTCGAAGAACTCCAAGTCCTCGAGTCAGTTTGACTCGCCGCTCAGCTTCTACTCCCCAATGCACGAGTCGCCGGAAAACTCGCTGGAGAAGCGCGACAACTCCATGGCCATCGTGACCGCCGGCAAGCTCAAGCAGTTCACGCCGGAGAAGCGCCCGGAGCACCGGAAGCTGCCGGAAAATCCGCCGTCGGCGGCGGTGACGGTGTTCAACGCCTCGTCGGCGGAGGAGGCTCAGAGGCCGGCAGCGAAGGCGGCTCGGATGATCGGAGGAGAACGGAGATCGAGGTCGGCGGTGACGGAGGGGTGGAAGACGGAGGAGACGGTTAGCAAGGCGGCGCTAGGGTTCCGGCTGAGCGAGGTTGTGGTGTGTCTGATTTCGTTTTCTGTTATGGCCGCAGATAAGACGCAAGGTTGGAGTGGTGATTCATTTGATCGCTATAAAGAATATAGGTATTATTATTATTATTATTATTATTGATTTCTGAAGTTTTGTTAAAATTAGCTTAGGTTGTGTTGAATTGATAAATCAATATTTGTATCATTGTATGAATGATTTTTTTATTTTTCGATAAATGTTAATTTAAGAGAATATTAATTTTTGTTAGGAGGGGATGAAAGTCCTACCTATATTTTGGATGAATGATTATGGTAGAAAAGTGCAATTTATTTACACATGGTGATGTTTATTGATGTGGCAGGTATTGTTTATCTGTGAATGTTATTGGATTTGCATACTCTGCATTACAAGCATGTGATCTGACATATCAACTTGCCACGGGGAAACGCTTAATCAGTCACCACCTTCGCAACCACTTTGATTTCTTCATGGATCAGGTAATTCTACTTTAGTTCTTTTCCGTCAAAAAGTGGGCATTTTGTGTTTTCCCTGCCACGGAATACTGTCAAATTAGTAGTTAGGGCGTGTGTGAAATCTTGTCTCTTCAAATTGGATCCGCGTCAGTTTAAAAGCAACTAAGTATAGCTATAGCATTGTTTCAAAAAAATTTACATGAAAAATCTGATATACAATTTGATGACACTTACTTAGTACACAAGTGCTTGAATCAAGTAACTTAGAAGTTGTATTAACATAATCATTAATTTCGAGTTCAAGTTTAGATTACTACTTAGGCTATTACTCCGAAGCGGAACTTTGTCATTTATAGTGATTCTTCTTGTTCAAATAAGACTCCTATAAAGATTACATATTATTGTAAAAAAAAAAAAAATCATCAAATTAGTTTGAAAATAACTGAAATAATGTATCGGTTATTCATATTAGAACAATCATATAAATTAAGTGTCATATGTTGTTGATGTCTTTTTTTATCGACATTGATAAATGATAATTTGTTAGAATGTTAGTTTTATTATCAGAAAAGATTAAACCCATTACCTTTCACCACTTTCCTTCTCCCTTAATCATTTAACTCACCATATATCTCCATATATTTGATGTCTTATTTGATAGTATTGAGGGTGCCTCCTTGTTCTGGTTCTTCTACTTAGTACCCAAAAGAACAACTGCCTAATATGACTTCTTTTTTTTCTGACATATGCCTAATATGACTTGTGCAGTAATTTTAGGGACTGATTTGTTATTTATTCAAATATTTATTATATGTAATAATATCCTAATGAGATTTATTCCGTCACTGTCACTCATTTAGGCAAAATTCATTTGACTGTATGATACTCTGGCAGTCTTTACCCATTTAACACTTCTTATGTGGTTTGCATTACAGATTTACAGTGAATTTTAATGCTTTACTCTCATATCGTCGTGTGTTCATGTGGAGATTTTTCACTAGAGCAAAACTCAGCCTTTTTTGATTTTGAAAATCATAACATTTTGTGACGAATTGATGAGTAGGTTCTGGCGTATCTTCTGATATCGGCATCATCATCTGCAGCAACACGGGTTGACGATTGGATATCGAATTGGGGGAAAGATGAGTTCACAGTAATGGCCGCTGCTTCTATTGGAATGGCCTTCCTCGCTTTCGTTGCCTTTGCTATCAGCTCACTCATCTCTGGTTACACCCTATGCAACCAAAGCTCCATGTAAACCTCAAACTTCCTAGCTCTTACAACCTGTCTGTCTATAGAGTTCTCTCTTGTTTCACTTCATCTGTGACGGAATCGATTAAAGAAACTGTTGATGCCCCTGGCTTTTTGCTGTACTAACGGACTTATGTGTATAAACAGTTTCAGTATATTGTTCGTGTTGCAAATGGGAGGGTGGAGAAGCAGATTTTCCTTGTTTAATTTCCGTTCAAATACACCCTACTTAAATCTTACGTTCTTCCGTGTAGAACATGTTACAAGTCACTGGTTATGTCCTAGTAGATACAGGACTGTAAATCCAGAAATGGGAGGCTTTTGTTATCTAACACTTCCTAAAGAAAAAAAAAAAAAAGAAAATGAACGGGATCTGGGAACATTGTTAATATGTAAGTGGTTTAAAATGGTGACAATACTACATTCTAGTTTCCCCTATTTTATTTCTTTGGGGATTGTTTATATGTTTGCCCATTTGCCCATTATTACCGGATCCAGAAACAAAGAAAGTGTACATTATTAAAGAAAAACTAGGATCACGTTGAGGTAAAGGTCCCAATAGTACCGGAAAACGTCAACACCGCCACCAGACGATAATTGATAAGGAGATTTAAATTGAGTTATTTTTAGTTCTTGAGAAATATGGGGTAGGCTAAGATGGTGCTTGAAAAATGAAAATTGTCTCGTTAAGTATTTGAAAGTTTAGTTCATAGGTCAAATTGGTCGCTACAGTAACAGGCATGATTTAACATTATTAGGATGTTAATGTGGCATGTTAAGTATCATATAATGATTTTATGAGACAGTAGTTCTTATTTGGGTCAAATTAGTCCTTGAAAGAAACATGGAACTAAAATAATGGCCGTGGGAATTTCGGGCATGGTGGCTGAGTATTTGTATAGAGGTCCGAGGCAGTAATGTAGGGACGGTGGGAGTGGTCAGAAAGGCAAGACTGCAAGAAGCATAGAAGAATATACACTCTCAAGAATATATACAAAACAAAAAAAGGTAAGTTTCTAAGTTGCCCCAATAATTTGAGGTTTTGATCCTGTTAATTTTTTAACCAGTTAAATTACATATCATCTTTTCATTAATTATTTTTTGTTTTTTAAATTAATCCTTGATTATTATTTCTTAAAATCATAACCATTTTAAATTAAAAAATATGATTAAAGATAACTTTAGAAGTTTGAATCCTCCAATCTTTTTTAATTATGTAGGGTGGTTTTGGCTATGCATTGGAGGTGTTGGTGTCGGAGGGGTAGTTGTGGGTGGTGATAGCGGCGTTCACAGTTGGCAGTCGTCGGAGACGTGTTCGTTGGCGGTGACTGCGAGGTAAGTCATTTTTAGTTTTTCTACATATGGATTATGTAATCTATATGGATGATACAGATTATACAATCCATAAATTAAATTTCATTTTAATGAAGGATACAGATTAGTTAATCCGTATGACACATAAATAGTTTAAAATTTTTAGGATTTAATTTAAAAAAGATTTTAGTTCTTTATAATTAATAAAAAAAATTATAGGTAAATTGTGTAAATTACTTAATTAGGTTGTTAAGATTTCTTTTAAGTGTTTTATTTATGATATTTTTGAATATTTTATTTGTAAATTTTATTATGAATGTAATGTAAATAATTTTATTTTGATTTGTTAAGATGGACAATGACGAGTGGATATGTGACAATATTATGTCTGAAGAAATTAATATGGAGGAAGACATTAGAGAAGAAGCATATGCGTTTGAAAATGTTAATTGTTCAGTCGATTGTTCGACAACCTTCAATACGTCCGAGGTATATATATTTGATTTAGTATGTAGTTAAAGTTGTTAAATGGATGGGTTAAACTATACAAATCATAGTAAAAGATGAATGTTCCATTTTTTTAGGTGTTCGTTTCCCGTGATAATGTATTGAAATGGGCTCGTAGTCTTGCATATGATAATGGTTTTCTAGCTGTCATAATGAGGAGTGACATGACAAATGGAAAGCTAGGAACAACATCATATGTTTTAATTGGTTGTCAAAGTAGGGGAAAGTATAGATCATTAAAAAAAGGTTACGTACCTACAACGACTAGTAGTAGAAAATGTGATTGTCCGTTTAAGCTGAGAGCCAAACCCGTCCCGGGAGGTGAAGGTTGGATAGTGAAGGTAATATGTGGCACTCATAATCATACTTTGACTAAGTCATTATGTGGACATGCATATGCCGGTCAACTAATTGAGGAAGAGAAGATCATATTTTGTTGATATGACAAGATCGATGGTGAAACCAAAGAATATTCTTTTAACTTTGAAGGAGTACAATGCCAATAATTATACAACTTTGAAGTAAGTATACAATGCAAGATATGCATACCGGACACGTATCACAGGTAATAACACTGAAATGCAACAATTAATAAAATTTCTTCAACGCAACATGTACATTCATTGGCATATAATGAAAGAAGAAAATGTGGTACGTGACTTATTTTGGACATATCCACATGCAGTGAAATTGAGCAATGCATATCATATGGTATTCTTGATAGACAGTACATACAAAACAAACAGGTACAACTTCCTTTACTCGACATTGTTGGTGTGACATCTACTGGGATGACATGTTCTGCTTCATTTGCCTATTTAGAGATGAAATGCATAAACAATGTTGTGTGGACCCTTGAACGCTTTAGAGGGATTTTCCTTAAAAGTGTATTTTTCCAGATGTCATTTTTACCGATAGAGATTCAGCATTGATGGGTGCTGTGAAGCTGTTTTTCCAATGTCAACCAACTTATTGTGTCAGTTTCACATTGACAAGAATGTGAAGACAAAATGTAAAACTTTTATTCGCCAAAAACACGCATGGGACTATATCATGGAAGCCTGAGGGACTCTTATTGATTGTAGTACTGAGAAGTCTTACCATGATTGTCTGATGAAGTTTGAAAATGCTTGTTCACCATGACCTATGTTTGTTGATTATGTGAAAGAAACATAGTAAGAGCCTCATAAGAAAAAATTTGTAACCGCATGGACAAATAAAGTGATGCATTTTGGCAACACTACAATTAACAGGTAACAAAAGCTTTAAAGTTGGTGACATTGTTATTTGTTGATTAACTTTTTGTTTTTGAAAGTATTAACATGTTGTCGTTAAATGTAAGGTTGAGTTTGCTCATTGAACTTTAAAGAGGCTTCTATAGAATGGCGTTGGAGATTTATGTAGTGTTTGGGATGCCATGAACAACATGATGACCTTGAAACATACTAAAATAAAGGCATCATTGGAAAGAAGCACCCATGTCATCGGACATGTATTTAAAGTAACATTGTACAAGAGACTCATCGGCATGGTATCCAGGTATGCGTTAAACCAGATTGCTGCTGAGTTTGAGCGAGTTCATTATGCTGGAAAAAACCACTTTCGTTGTTAATGTGTCATGACAACTATCCATGGTCTCCCTTGTGCATATGAGCTAGCTAAAGTTGTTGTTGGCAGCGTACCGCTTTCAAGCATTCATATATTTTGGCGAAGATTACATTTTTCAGACCAAGGTTTAGATGATGGGGAAATTCACATAACTAACGAGATGGAGGCAATCTCCAAGCGTTTTGAGAAGCTTAACATGTGCGGAAAAATGACCCTGAAGACTAAGTTTAAAGAACTTGCATTTCTTGATCAAACATCCATGCATCCCCCCCCTGAAAAAGTGAGAACAAAAGGTGCTCCAAAAAATAAACACACAAAGCACGAAAGATCAACCAAGCAGGATTCTTCTTACTTTGAGTATGTTGATGAATTACATTTCGTGCAAAACAGTTGCTTCACACAAAAAATGTCTGCTTAGTCATCTTATCAAATAATGAAGAACAGGAAAATTCCTATGCTGAATCAATTTCATCCTTTTATGCACAAATTCATTCTTAACATCACTAATGTTAAAACTGATGGTAATTGTGGATATCGTGTAGTTGTTGTCGTACTAGGTTATGGTGAAGATTCTTGGCCTTTGGTCTGCAATCATTTGCTGAAAGAACTTTCACAATGGTCTAATCAATATATAGCCTTGTTTGGCGATTTTCATAGGTTTGAGCAGTTAAAGCAGTCTCTTCTTGTTGATGGATTAGCAAAGGTAAGAGAGAACTGAAATTATAAATATTTCATTCGCATAATATGAATGTTTTTTTTTTAAATACTGGTTACGACACTAATAAATCATGATTGTTTAGGTAACAATGGATAAGTGGATGGATATTACCGACATGGGTTATGTCATTGCATCCAGGTATAATGTCATTCTTGTTTCGCTTTCTTTCCAACAAAGTATGACGTTTTTCCCTCTGAGAAGTCAATTGCCTAAAGATCCGTCTATTCATCACTAATTGAAGCAAGTTTATTCTTTGCCATTTACTTTATTGAATTTTTTTGTAACAATCCATTATTGAAAAAGGTTCAACTGTCGGACGACTGCCCTATCCCATCAACTGTATTCTTGAGGACTACACATTGTTCCAATGAAGCAAAACATTGGCCAACTTATTATATTGATCGAATGAGGCTGTATTCTAAATCCATGAACATATGAACTGAATATGTCAATTTAGGCTAAGAACACAAATTTGTTTGATATGTGATGCTTTTTGTCTAAAGAACTAAATAGTAATTGATAGACACTTAACAAAATTCTTGCATTTTTTAATGCTTTGAAGGGGTCTACTTATTATCCGTAACATGTGTGTATTTTTGAGTAAAAATCCTCTATGTGCCAAGACTTTTCCAGAATTTATCAAAAAATGGAAGTAAAAGATTTTTTGTTGTAAGATGAAAAGATATCATATGCAGCAGCTAAATTACTCCAAAATCCCAGACGTCATAAATGTATATCATTAAATACAAATATTTAAAATGAAAAACATAATTGTTGTCTTTAATAACAAAGTCACATATGAGGAGTCTTCAGTCTCTGCCACCAACCTGTCTCCTTTGTGTATCCCTCAACCTATTGGATTGCACATACATGTTTCCATTCTGAGTGACACTATGTGCTAATTCCAACAGGTAATGTGTAGTTAAGTATGCATCTGTGCCAGGGGTAACCTGTTTGGTGTCTAGCATGTGTTGCAACTCGTCTCCTATCCTTTGGCACATACCCTGAAACAATCATACAATATACCAAACTGATAATCAATTACTGTTGGACAATACATTTAATTAACTTTTAATAACAATGCGTCCCATAGTTTTACCATTGCATGTGGAGGCATGTCACTGACATCAGCAAGTCCTTCAACTGGATCAGCCACACCTGCTCTGTCCTCCTCGTGCACAGAAAGGGGAATCATGTAAAGTAGTTGTGACTCGCAAAGGATGTCGACTTGGCTCCCCAACCTCTGGCGATAACATAAATGGATTAGATATACAATAGAACCAAGCCATATATCGACGAGCACACTAGCTGGGAAAAGTAACCAAGTTAGTAGTTGCTACAATGTAGTCGGAGAAATGGGTCCATTGGTCATCAACTTGATCTGTCGAGGGAGCCTCAGAGTGGTGCACCTGTGGAATTTGTTGAACAAACGCATATTGCCTAATGACCCACTCTGGTAAATGTCTTACCACGTATTGGCCCCATCTAAGGTACCCTAAAAATAAAGAAATCATCTCAAACTCGTATTGCTTCCAGCAAACATCGTCCAACATCAACCTATCTAAACGCCTATGATAGGTTGTAACTAGTAATGCCTTCGCAGCCTTCCAGCGACATGCATGTGGAAACCTCTCATCGTACTGGGGATTTGGCATGACATTTCCAATGGTCGAAAAATATTCATAGATCCAGCATTGCATATTAAAATTAGAAATTAACAAATACAACAATCATAGTATTAAGGCAAACATAATTTACTTAAATAGACTTAACATAAAGAACTTAAATGATCTAATGCAATTACCTGTAACAAAGAAATATATTCGGCAAGGTGTTTCCCATGATGCTTACATGCATAGTTCAAATACTCATACAAATGGACTAGAGTGGTTGCACCCCAACAATACCCCACCGATTGGTCTAGGTCGCGAAATGCGTCCAAGAATACCACACTGATGTGTGTGACACTCTTGTTCGCAAACAATGTGAACCTACCAGATGCAACAAATATGCTATGGCTGCAAGAACCCAATGCCTAGCGTCACACTTTGCAACATATAATTCTCAAAGCCACGATAGTCAAACATACGTCCCGTGGCATTGTTCGGTCTCAACTTCAACATCCTCAACGGTCACATCCAGCAACTCAACCACTAAGGTAATTGCCTCCCCCACATCAATTGTATCATACGTCTGGAATGCTCCCATTATTGGCAGATGCAACAAGGACGCAACTTATCCAAAGTAAGGCTCACTTCTTTGATGGGAAAATGGAAGCTACTGGTCTCAGGGTGTCATTTCTCGGCAAACACAGATAGCAATCCTCTGTCTCCAGTCTCCATAGAACATGAGATCAATGGACTTAACCCAATAGAAACAACTAGCCCTTCAATCTCAGGTGTTGATTTTCCAAATTTGGCTACTTTACGTCCGTGAAAAGCCAATTTTAACTCAGCATGTTCTTGGAAAAAAAATTATCAATAACAAACATTACATTGACAAATATATGTTAACTTGCATGTCCATGGAAAATATGAATACATCTCTGGTCCACACTCTAAAATCCACATGGTTAACATAGTCTGTCAAAACAGAAGTATCTTCTGGGCCACCTGGGAAAGATTCTGACTCGGTCCCAGCATCCTTTGTCACGGGAATATCATGGTCAACATGTTCTTCATGACCAGCAATATCCTCAGCAACAATCTCAGCTACCCGTTGTCTTTTGGTGGATGCAGTGGGCCTACGACGTTCACCCTCTTGGTCATCATTACCAACAACATGTGTACCAAATGCTCGGTCTACAAGTCTCCCTAATGCCTAACGCATACGTCTTGTTTTTGCCATAGTTTGTACCATTTGTTAATCAAGTTAGTCCTAAACTTAAAAGAAAGTGATAACTTCATCAACAGTCATCTCATACCAATCAATTTACAATTTTTATGTTATACACAGTACACACATATAAGACAAACATATAGACATACCACTGGTTACATATCAATCTGTCAAGTCAGTTAGTCAGTGTGCTCATTTAAACAAAATTATGGATTGCCATCATTAGTTGACTTGCTCTCCAAAGTCATTATCATAGTCACATTGGGTATGGAGACAACGATAGAAAACGGAAATTACAAACAAAATCCTTAACTGAGATAGAAAAAAAGTCTCCCATGACAATGTTTCCCTAAAACAGATCAAAAACTAGTTTTGTCCACCAATGATGACTGCAACATGTCATGGATAGCCAAATGACAATGCCCCTTTGTTGCCTTAAATCATATTTACAAAGCCTTAAATCATAGCACCCACAAACTCCATTATTAGGTCCAACCAATGTTCCACAACCTCAATCATATCTACAAAATACCTCACAAAAACTAAATGTCTTCACCTTTTTAAATAATTAAATATTAAACATTGCTATGGATAAAATAAATATACAACTAAATACAAGGGTAACTGATTTCCAATATATGAGCATTGTAATATATATATATATATATAATTAATATAAATAAATTAATCAAATTATTTAAATTTGTCAATTTAACCTATACAGATTGTGCAATTCGTAGGCTTCATACGGTTTGCATCCATCTAAGTTTCATACAGATCATGAAACGACTCAATTTCACTAGCCTATTCGTTATAAATTTTCCGAAACTTTATTTATTATTATTATTTTTTTATATGAGTTCTTTACCACCAAGAGTTCTTGAGTTCAACATAATAAAAGACAGTCCAAATTACAGTTCTCAACATAATACAGTCCAAAATATAGTTCAACATACAGTCCAAAATACAATCCAATATAATATACAGACTGGTCTAAAGTCTAGTACAAATTACACATCATCAGAACAAATAAAGTAACAAACTATAAGCCATCAAAATATCTTCATCATATCTTCTTCTCAACCATCCACTGCTATGCTTTACTGTTCCTCTGCTCGCCCAAATAAATTGAGGTCATCGTAGGTGTCAACCACAGACACAAAATATAGGGTAAGTTTATGATAAACGTAGTTTAAATAAAAGAATATATCCATAGATGGACATAATATCATTCATAGAATAAGATGCATGGAAGATGCATGATTCTTTGTTTATATGATGCATGACTTTCTCAAATTCTCATCAAATGGTACCATAGCCAAGATAGCCCCAATCACTGGTCTAGAACTTGCACGATCAGTCAGGGTGTTATAGTGGTGCACAGGAAAAGTCACCCACACTACATGTGATCATCATGGATGGCATGAGTTCCCCACTGCCGAAGCACCCCCCAGCTCAGACTCCTCATTGTCTTAACGCTCGTACTCAGTTCCTCTAACTATCTGACACATCTCCTTTTGAGGTAAATAACACGGACTAGCCCCCGCCAGGCTTATATGAAACATGCATGAATGATTCTCTTTTATCTCATATTTACTCTTACTATTAATCTTCACTTTAGATCTCATATGCTTAAACTTTCAACATGAATCTAGTATAAAGGTCAATAAGATAAACATGTTCAAAGATTCATAAGAACTCATGAAAGTCGTAAAAATTCATAAAACACTCAACAACACAAGAATCCCAACTATTTATTCACACCAAGCACACTTAAACATATTTTATTTCTTTGCAACATTTTATCAAACACATGGTGGGCAAGCTTTATTTCATAGAAATAGAAGGAATACTTTAAATAAAGCAACACTTAAACTATATTTAGCATAAACCCCCCTATACATACCTTGTTCTTCCTTCTTAAAAGCTTAACTAACCTCCTTCTAAATGCTCCTAATCTCCACGTGAAGTATCAAGGTGGTAAGGCTTAGGTTTGCTTTTATTCTTTTGAAAATGAAATGTGAAAAGGATGTAGAATGAAAGGATGAAAGGAATAGAAGTTTGCACGTGCACTTTGCTTCCAAAAGCCTCCAATTTTCGGTCCCCACCTTCCTATATATAAGGTTGATGAATTGCTTTAAAATTCCTTTTAATGCAAAATATCTCTTAGGTAATGATAACCTTGCTTTCCATGTGGTCCAATCACAAGGTTTCTAGCTTTTTAACCATACAAGTGTCCATTTTCTTGAATTTTCTCAACACTTCCTCATTCTTCTTGATGTGCACGTGGAGTAGCTTGACTTGTAGAGCAATCTTCACCAATTTTCTCTTCTTCACGTGGAATGGCTAGATTTTAGGGAAATTTTGTGTTTTTCTTCATGCTTTACTTATTATGTATGAAAAAAAATTGTTTTTAACATTTAGTAAAGCCTAATTTAATTTTTCCTTCTCAAGAACAATATAATTCTCAAGTTATTTAGAGGCTAACTTTAATCTTAGTAATATATTTAGGGTGTTATTTTAGCTTTACTTACCAAATGGCTTTATCTTAATTTTAATTGGTCCATTTTGCTTTTAATTAATAAAATTACTAAACTAGCTTATTAGAGAAATCTATTCCTTCTATAATTAAGAGAAAATTCTATAGATTTTATCTATCCTTTTCTTGTGTGTCTGGATTGAGTTCCTTTCAAAATATCTTACCAACATTCATAGAAATTCTAGTTTATGGTTTCTTGTCACAAAATATGTTGATAATCTGTTATCTAAGAGTATTCTGTTTTTTCATCGGGTTCTCACAGAATCCCTAAGAATCTCTGGTCATTTTTGGCTGGAAGGGTATTATGGTAAATTCATTCTTCATCCTAGGGACATAATGGTCATTTCTCTCATAAAAATATCTATTCAAAATATCTAAGGATGTTCTTGTCCTTTCCAAAATATTCAAGGGCATTTATGTAAGTTTTCATCTCAAAATATCTTTCTAAAATAACTAGAGGTATTTTTGTAATTTTCAAAAATATCCAGGGGCATTTTCATCATTTTCACTTCAAGGGCATTTTTGTAATTTTTGACTTAAGGCAAGGGTAATATGGTCATTTCCCTTAAACTATTTTTGTAAAATGTAAATGCACATTAATAATCTCACAAGAACAATTCACAAATATATCTATTGAAATATGAGGGTGTTACAGATCATTGTAATCCATATGGATCCTACGGATTGCACAATCTGTATGAAACACAATTCTTTCTTACGGATTGTCCAATCTATAGGATCCTCACGGATTCGCCAATCCATATGACAGTCACAACCACCACAATCACAAATCTAATCCAAACACTGACGACAAACGTGACCAACGACCTCCATCACCAATGCGACGAAGAACGCAGAAGAACAATGGTACACCACCGCCTATGTGAACGAGAACAAAAGCGGAGAACAATAATGGTGTGGAAGCACAAAGTGCAGAGACGAGTGGCAGGAGACATGTAACTACGTCTGTAACAATTTTAAAATAATAAACCTATTGACAAGGGTAGTATTGGAAATCCAATATACTATATAGTGTATTGGAAACTTATATAGTGCATTTAGCTCTCCCCATATTGTTTTGAGGAAATGGGCTGAGTGGATGTTAGTCAAACTGAAAAGAGCTTAGACTCGTTGATTATGTTCTTTTGGGCCTTGAGATTTTTGTTTTTGTAAATACCTTGCAATTGTACTTCATAGGGGAACTCAAATTTTCTAATTTATTTTTTTTTCTTAGGGTTTTGGATATAAAATTTTTAAAAGAAGAAACTCTCTCTAATCAATGTTGTGTTAGAGTGAGGGGAGGGAAGGGGAAGAGAAATAGAAAAGAAATTGTGTGAGTTTCACACTTTCTACACTTTCCTTTAATTTAAATATTTTATTCTTTTATTTTTTATCTTTTTTATTTTCACTCTCTCAACCAAACACAAATGACAGTATTAATTCACCATGTAGGAGGATCAAACAAGAGAAACCGTTTACGATCATTATTGTTATGATAGTATATTCAAGTTACTTGGTGAGATCAATGGTGAGCTAAACAGTATTATTAACTTTATTTAGGATTTTAGGATGTGTTTTAAATAAATTTGAAAAAAATATTCTGATGATATAATTTCTTAGAAATTACTCTTGACTTTTAATAAAAATAATATTAAAATAGTTTTTAAAATTTTTTTTATCTATTTATCATATTTAAAAATTCTAAACATATTCTCAACTGAAGAAAACTATTATTTTTCTTGTAAAACACAAAACAAGTTATTGATTAATTTCGAAAGCATGAAGTGAAAAGTCCTAAGAAAAACAGAGAGCAAGAGAATTCAGGTTGATCCATAAAAGGTCTATTATTATAACAATAATTTAGAGTGACTCAAAATATTATCTTGAAGCAATTTTTGAACCGTAACAGAGAACGAAAACCAAATATTGTTCAACCATCTTGATGTTTTGATGATAGAGGAAGCATTAGCATCTGGACTCTCCCATGATGATAAGTGTTCAACTCCTACTTTCAAAAAGAGTAGTGTTTCCATCTACTCGTAGTTCCATGAAGGGCCTTTAATATATAATTGTTTCATTTCAGAATCACCATTTCTTTATTCTTTTGCATTCTTCTTTTTATTCTGCATCCAAACATGTCCTTAATATTTAGTTTTTGTTTCTTTTTGTTTTTTAAGTTATTCAATAATTGTTGCAATTACCTCAAACAAAATAGTGAAAATGAAGAAATGGTTTTAATTTGGTTAGGGAGAGGGAAGAGAGAAGAAGAAAAGGAAAACGTAACTTTCATTTGTTGTTATTATTTACTCTTCTAAGTTTTGTGGTTACATAAATTCAGAAGTTATATGATCAACTCAGACATTAAGAATGAACATGTTTGGCGAACTTTGATGTTGAGTGTTAATGTCTCAATCTAACAACAACACGATGTTCTTGCTTTGCCAGTATATATATAGCTGGAAAATTGTGGGGTTTTGTCCCCTCATATGTAGGCCAATCCACATGCAATATTAGACAACAATCGCAACTAAGATGACGACTAAAAGGTGGTGAATATTTTTTTAAAAAAGTAAAAATTACAAATGACGTAAAAGTTTATTCAATTTAAAAATGTATTGAAAAACCTTTATATTAAGAAAAACGGTTCTCTAAAAACATTTAAATTCAAATTTTGATTACGAGTAAGCAATGTATTAATACTTTATACATTCATTTAAAAAGAGGACCATCTAAAGCTAACTATGTAAATTGACAATAAGTTTAAATGTATTTATTTAATCCCTTAGAAGAATAATAGAATAAGAATTAAAAATTATTTGCAATGAAAAAACATAAAAATTTAATTTTGATTTGATAGATCATCAAACTGTCCCAAAAGTGTCTTAAAATGTAGGATCCATAGGATGTCATGTCTAAATTATGTTTTATTTAATTTTTAAAAAAAACATATAATGTCAAACAACATATAATTTTTTTAAAAAACATATAAAAAAACAAAAATAAAAAACTTGAAAATAAATGGAAAATGAAACCAACTTTGATATCAACATTAATTATCAACCAGAAATAATAAAAGAACCACACGAAAAAAAATGAAAGTGGCGAAATTAGGGACAGTGACCAGATTGCCACTATTGAAGAAAGAAAACACCACAATGTCACGCCAACGGTATTAATTTTCAGACTGCCATGCAGGCTAATTCGCCCCACATCCCAACGAATTATGCTAGGCGTTAGTTTGTTGGCCGAACAGAAACGGGCAGGACACGTGATAGGCACGACTTATTTCGCTGGGGCCAAGCGAAATACGTGGCAACGAGCAAAAAAAATAGTCGTTGTAGACACGTGTCACGCTTGGATGAATTCGCTGCAGGCCCCAGCGAATTACGTCTACGTGGCCCACTATTTAAATCCCTCCCCCTCCCCACCCTCATCCCTCCCTCACTCTCACTCCCCTCCCTCACTCTTCTCCAGCGTCCCTTACTCTCCAGCGTCATAGGTAAGTTTTTTTTTTTTGGTATTTTTCTGTTTTTTATTTTTTGTAATTTAGTATTATGCATTTTAATTTTTGTAATATATTATTTATATAGTTTTAGTTTTAAATAATATTTAGGTTTGAGATTTAAAACATTAGATTAGAGGATATTTAGTGTTAGTTTATGATTGTTAAGTTATAGGATACACAATAGGTATATTTAATTAAAAATTGCAATGTTATCATAAAAAATTAATATCGTAATATAACTCTTGAGATATAGGAATATTACATTGTCTTTTCCTTATGTTGAAATACACAATTTAATCTATTTAAATTTTTTTTTCAGAATTTCATCTATTTAACTTAACATTGTTAAACAATATTTATCATAAAATTTTAATTATAGATTCATTTAGAAAGTTATACGGTCAAACTATATGTGTGTGAGCATTATATTTATT
>PYAF01003042.1:416467-426735 GCA_007407185.1 Glycine tomentella
GGGATATATCCCTATCTTCAGAATCCATTTGTTGGGTTGGTGGGGTTTGTGATGGGGATACATCTCTATCTTCGGGATTCACCAGCGGCTCTCTGTTAATGTCAATGGAGCCAATGGGTGGGACAAAATGTTGACTACTTTATTGTCCACCACAGTTTAATTCCACATACAATTTATACATCCAGGGTCTCCTTCGTCGGATGTGCATGCGTCTGTAACTACGGCTACATCGTCATCATCTACAATATCCACAGCAACCCACTGCACCAGGTTGTCCGATGCACATCTAGCAGTCAATCGAGAGACAGATTGACCCGTTGTAATCTTAACTTCTTGTAAATCATTTTCATCAGATCATGATAGCTGCATCCTAGGGGCATACGAAACATTTTACTTTCTTCTTCAAAGACTTGACCATTCGGTCCAAAATATCTCTTCCCATTATAATATACAATGGTGATTAAAAATCATTTCTACTACCACTCATTTTGCAGAAATTGAAACGAAAAAATAGAGCATTGACGAGAACGTGTGTGGTGATGTAGAAATGGAGGTAGGGGTGTGGTTATATAAGACCAAGTTCGCTTGGCTGGGTAGCAAAATACTAGACCTATTTCGCTATGCCCCTCAGCGAATTAGTAGGGAGCTGCCACGTGTAACGTTGTGTCAGTACTCCACATATTTCGCTATGCCTCTCAGCGAAATACTAAGGAGCTAACACATGTCCTGCCCCCTATTCTGCCCGGTCACTGACACTTTGACCACGTATTTCGCTGGCACCTGTAGCGAAATACGTGGCCAACAAACTGACGTCACATCAGCTAACATAATTCGCTAGGATGTGGGACAAATTATCTTGCGTGGCAATCTGGAAATTAATACTATTGACGTGACATTGTGGTGTTTTCTTTCATCAACAATGACAATCTGGTCACTGTTCCGCAAAAATAAGATTTGAAAAAGATTGCATACTATAGCGGAAAAGGATGTATCAATTCCCATTACATCAACGTTCTGTACCTCCAAAATCTTATTCCCTTTTTATTTGATTGATTTCTCCTTTCTACATGTAACAAGAAAATTAATTATTTATAAAAGGATAATTGAGAAATCCAGAACTCATTCTAACGTGATAAAAGGATTATCAAAATCTAGTTAAACTCATTTTATATTGAGAATGTAATTTTTTTAAATTTTTTATAATGTAAATATTGAATAATTATTCGCAAAGATAGCACGTAAAGAAGGCGTAAGTGATGAATGATTTTCATGAAATTGAATTTGATTTCTATTTTTACTCCTTTTTCTTTTCACATTAGCTTTCAGTTTATATTGAAAAGTCAACCAAAGTTCTACGTGAATTACTAATTAACACATCCTATAGTCTAGGTTGACAAAAGTCACACTATTGTCATGTTCTGCACACTTCTCGGCTACATGTAGAGTCACATCAATACAATGAAAACACATTATTCAGACAACCGTGGTTGCCAAAATCAGTTGCAATTTCCATGTAATTGCAATGCAACTTGAACAAATAGTTTAGATCCTTAATTAAAAGACATATATCAAGTGGATGGTAACCGACCCATTAACAAATAGAAAAGGAGTGTTACTTCATACACTATATATTTTTCTTCATACACTGTATAAAGTTAAAAATGGCAAAAATACCCCTGGAAACAGCTTTTAACTCCAACAAGTTTTAACTCCAAGTTGTTCAGCTGTTGTGATTTATTTCCGTGTTGTAGAGTTAGTTGTTGTGCATTTGAGGTTGGTGGTAGTGAAGATTAGTGTTTGCCTTCGTCGGAGTCGAGTTGGTGGTGGCTGGGGGTTGCTGGTCGAGGTTGGTGCTTCGTCATGGCCGCAGCGAGGTAACAAGCATTTTTTGATTCCATACGGATCAACTGATCCATACGAAGCATACGGATCAGCTGATTCATATGGTTTAAATGACAGCTGTATTTTTAAATAAGTTGATGAAATTAAATTTAAAAAGGTTTATAATGGTTTAAAATGAATTTTTAAAGAAATAGTGTATCCCTTCTAAAATCCGGGGAAGATTTAGTATGGATAAATTGGATACTTAGGTATGTTATGGTTTATTTTGATTATTTTGAATATTATATTTTTGAAAATTGGATGTTTTAATTGTAAATTTATGCATATAAATTTTATTTTATTTTTGAAGATGGACGACGACGAGTGGATGTATGACTGTATTATGTCTGAAGAAATCAATATGGATGAAGACATTGAAGAGAACATTGATGCGTTTGAAAATGTGAATTATTCAGTTGATTGTTTTGCAGACTTCAAGATGTCTGAGGTATTTATTTGATTTAGGAATAAATTATAGTTCTTAAATGATTGAATCAACAAGATTACAAAAAGTTATCCATTTTGTAGGTGTTAATTTCCCGTGAGGACGTATTGAAGTGGGCTCATAGTGTTGCATATCGTAATGGTTTTGTAGCTGTGATAATAAGGAGTGACATGTCAAATGGAAAGCTGGGGACAACATCATATGTTTTAATTGGTTGTGAAAGGAGCGGAAAGTATAGATCATGGAAGAAAGGTTTTGTACTCTCAACGACTAGCACCAAAAAATGTGAATGTCCTTTTAAGCTGCGAGCCAAACCAGTCTTGGGAGGTCAAGGGTGGATAGTGAATGTAATATGTAACACTCATAATCATGTTTTGGCTAAGTCATTCTGTGAACACCCATATGTTGGTTGACTGACTGAGGAGGAAAAGATCATTGTTGCTGATATGACAAGGTCGATGGTGAAACCGAAGAATATTCTCCTAACTTTGAAGGATCACAATGCCAATAATTATACAAGTTTGAAGCGAGTATACAATGCAAGATATGCATAACGAACACGTATAAAGGCAATAATACTGAGATGCAACAATTAATGAAACTTCTTGAACGTGATTTGTATATTCATTGGCATAGACTGAAGGATGAAAATGTGGTACGTGACATATTTTGGGCACATCCGGATGCAATAAAATTGAGCAACGCATATCATATGGTGTTCTTGATAGACAGTACATACAAAACAAACAGGTAAAGACTTCTGTTGCTTGACATTATTGGTGTGACTCCTTGTTGCGCGACTCGGCAAAACACGGCAAGTGCACCGATCGTTTTCAAGTAATAATATTAGGTAAGTAAGTATCGTTCTCCACAGGGATTGGGGTGATTTTCGCAGTAATAATAAATCAGTGTGATTGAAAGAAAAACAATAAATGTTGAGAGAAAGTTGTTGTTGGTTGATTTGTTGTTGAATAAAAACAGGAAATCAAAATAAACAGTAAATTTAATTAGAAGAGTACCAATGGAAGAATAATTGTGGTCAGGCACAATTCCTTCTGAGTCCTACCTCTTTCACTTGACTGGTTTCGTAGTTTAAGTTACACAAATAATAAATCTTTCCTAAATTCGTAAATCCTAGATAACTAGCGATTTATCCCTTTAATCCGATCGAGAATCCTAATCCCTTAGTGATTCTGTCAAACTAAGCATTAAAAGAATATATCATAAGTGTTCTTGTTATGATTGTTCAGAACATAAGTCTTTTCTAGATTAGTTAATCCCTAATTCCTTAGTGAATTAACCCTTTAACCTGAATCGAAAACCTAATTCCTTAGTGAAATCTATCAGTTTAAGTGTTTAAAAGAACATATCATAATTTCTGCAGCCACGCATCCCTATCCCTAGGTGATGAACAACTGTTATTCTAAACAAGTTAGAAATTAGAATCCCAACGTCCCCATTGTGAATCCTAACTCTCATTACTTACTCAGAGTGATCAATTCCAAATAAGAGTAAAAGATAAGAGCAGAAAATAATAAAACAATCAAAACAGCATTATTATTCAATACCAATCAAATTACAGAGGAGTTCTCATCAGTTCATGGCCTTTCCACAATACAAATTTAGCTTGCCATAGGCTTCAAGAAACCAAAAGCTGTCAAATAAAACATTCTGCAGTGACCTAGCCTTAATTCTTGACTTCCAAGGGTTTAGAATGATATATGGAAGTGTGGAGAGGTGTGTGGATGATTGCTAGATGATTATTCTTCAGTCCAGAGGCCTTGTATTTATAGAATGGTTTAATTAGAGTAACAAAGCCTGTTTTCTGTGCCAATTTCGAATCATATCTTGTTAAATAAGGCAACAACGCCTTTGTAGCGCGGCTCGCGCGAGTTGCGGCACTGATTGCACCAGCAGTTCGAATTCATGGCGCTGATGGCGCGGGTGTCCGCGCTAATCACGTGGATAGCACGAGTTGAAAGGCTGATCCAGGCATCTGGCGCGGGTCGTGCGGGATGTGGCACTATCCGCGTGGAGCTTACGAATTGATGATGCTATTGGCGTGGATCCTGGGGCGAGTGGCACGACTACTTCAAGTTGAATGCCTGTATTTTCCATCATGGCGCGACTCGCGCGGATGTTGGCGCGATCCACGCGGGACTTTGAACCTTGTTTTCTTCTTTATATGGTTGAATCTCCTCTTTTTGGCCCTGAAAACACATCTTGGTAATAAAATGAGCTATAATCAAATATAATTGACAAACTAGCCTATAACTAATCTAATTCCTAATGATTTAATCGAAATATAACCTAAAACTATCCTAAAACTAAGATGTGTTTGCAACACATTTGCAACACATCACGCCTACTGGTATGACTTTTTCAGCTGCATTTGTGTATTTCGAGGTCGAACGTGTAAACAATGTTGTTTGGGCAATTGAACGATTTAGAGGGATATTCATGAAAAGTGAATTCTTCCCATTGGTCATTGTTACTGATAGAGATGCAGCATTGATGAATGCCATGAAAGTTGTTTTTCCTGAGTCAACGAATTTATTGTGCCAGTTTCACATTGAGAAGAATGTGACGGCAAAATTGAAAACTTTTGTCCGACAAAAGAACGCATGGGACTATGTCATGGAAGCATAGGGGAGTCTTATTGATTGTGGTACTGAGAAGCAATATGATGATTATTTGATGGAGTTTAAAATTGCTTGTTCACCGTGGCCAACGTTTGTTGATTATGTGAAAGACACATGGTTGCACCCTCACAAGGAAAAATTTGTCACAACATGGACAAATAAAGTGATGCATTTGGGGAACACTACCACTAACAGGTAAGCGAGATTTTAAAGTTGTTTACATCGTTATTTGAATAAGTTTGATCTATTTCAAAGTATTCATATGTTTGAATTAAATGCAGGGTTGAGACTGCTCATTCGACTTTGAAGAGACTACTACAAAATAGCATAGGAGATTTATGTAGTGTCTGGGATGCGATGCATAATATGATGATGTTGCAACGTACTGAAATAAAGGTGTCATTGGAAAGAAGCACCCATGTGGTAGAACATGTATTTAAAGTAACATTGTACAAGAGACTTGTCGGCATGGTGTCCAGGTATGCGTTAAACTAGATTGTTGCTGAGTTTGAAAGAGTTCATTATGCAGGCAAAAACCCGTCTCGTTGTGGAAGTGTGATGCAAACTACCCATGGTCTCCCTTGTGCATGTGAGCTAGCTAAAGTTGTTGTTGGCAGCATACCGCTTTCAAGTTCATATATTTTGGCGGAGATTAAATTTTTTAGACCAAGGTTTAGATGACGAGCAAATTCACATAACCGACGAGATGGAGGCTATCTCCAAGCATTTTGAGAAGCTTGACATGTGGGGTAAAGTGACACTTAAGTCTAAACTTAAAGAACTTGCATTTCCTGATTCTACTTCAATGCATCCCCCACCTAAAAAGGTGAAAACAAAAGGTGCCCCCAAAAATAAACACACAAGTCATGAAAGATCAACCAAGTAGGATCCGTCTTACTTTGAGTATGTGGATGAGTTACATTCTGTGCAAAATAGTTGCTTGACAAACAAAATGAGGTCTTCGTCATCTGATCATTCACTCAGCAACTTCAACATTCCTATGCTGCAACAATTTCCTTCTTTTATGCACAGATTCATTATTAACATAACTGACGTTAAAGCCAACGGTAATTGTGGATACTGTGTAATTGCTGCTATGTTAGGTTACGGTGAAGATTCTTGGCCACTGGTACGCAATCATTTGTTGAAAGAACTTTCACAATGGTCTGATCAATATATAGCATTGTTTGGTGGCATTCAGAGGTTTGACCAGTTAAAGCGATCACTTTTTGTTGATGGTTTATCAAAGGTAAAAATTAACCTTTTGTATTTCAATTGTTTATTTCTACTATATAACACTGATACAAGTTTCCGCGTATAGGTAACAATGGATAAGTGGATGGACATTACCGATATGGGTTACGCCATTGCTTCCAGGTATAATGTCATTGTTATTTCTCTATCTCTGAAGCAAAGTATGACATTTTTTCCTTTGAGAACCCAACCGCCTAAAGATTCCTCTGTTCATCGCATTGTATGTATTGGGCATGTCTTTGGTAACCATTTTGTTCAGGTATAACATTCACCTTTATGATTGAAGCATTTAATTATTTCATATTTGGTTTATTAAATTTGTAGTAACAATATAATTTTAACAAGTACAACTACAAGACCAATGTCCTATCCCATTAACCGCATACGGTTGGTCCACACATTGTTCCAATGAAGCGAAACAATGGCCAACTCCTTATATTGATCGAATGAGGATGTATAGTGATTCCATAACCATACGCACTTACCATGTCAATTTAGGAGACGATTAATAAATTATGTGTGCTGTTTTTTTTTTTTTTTGGTAATGCAACAAATGATGAACTATACTACTCCAATAGTTGTGTAATATACAGTAGGAATTGATATAATGTGTAGGAAACTGAACATTTGAACTTAATTAAAAGGTCACTTCAAAGGATAACAAGCAAAACGTAGAAACAAAATACATGTTCCCATGTGGAGTCACATTAAACACTCAGTGCCACGAAAGTCAACCTGCCCGATCAACCTGTCTCCTCTGTCTATCCCTTAACCGACTGGTTCGAACAAACATGTTCCCCTGTGGAGTCACACTACGTGCCATGTGCAAGAGGTGTTGTGTAGCATCATACGCATCTATGCCCTGGATCACCATACGCATGTCTATCATGTGCTGCAACCCGTTGTTGAATTCAGGGGGAGCTACTTGAAGCATAAGCAAGATTGATTCAAGTCTAAAGTTTTAAGCTTTCAAACATGCAAAGGACAACTTGGAGATTAATTACGATAAAATGTAAGAGAAAAGCAATTCTGATGATCCTAAAGCATTCCATTCATTCTAACTCATAAATAACTTAAAATGGTTTGATAAAAATCACAAGGCTTTCATAAAATGGTTAAGTTTCAAACTTGTTTCAAAGGTTTTTGGAAAATGGTTTTCTTGCTGTTTTAATCGATTACAACATCGTAATAATCGATCATTTTGTTCTTCACTTACCTTGGAAAAGCTTTCATGAACATTGTAATCGATTACATATCGGATTAATCGATTATTATACCTTTGGTTTTTAGAAAACTGCCTTGTTGAACATTTTAATCGATTACCTATGGGTAGTAATCGATTACATGCTTGTATATGTATTTAAAGATCTGCTGGGATAAACGATTATCGGTATACTGTAATCGATTACATAGGCTTATCTGAAAATAACATCTCCCTGCTTTAATCGATTACCATAGATGGTAACCAATTACATGTTGTGTTTAAACTCTAAGTTTTGTACTAGATAATCGATTAACTCGATTAATAATCGATTACATAGTGTAATTAGAAAGGCTATGGCTCCTGCTTTAATCTATTACCATTTCTAGTAATCGATTACTCTGTTTCTATGACTGATATGTTTTCCTGGTTTAATCGATTACCAAGGTTAGTAATCGATTACATGGTGTATTTTGAAAAACTGAACCTCCTGTCTTAATCGATTACAAGACGGAATAATCGATTATTTGTCCCGTTGTAGAAATTCTAGAAAAGCTTATGAACATTTTAATCGATTACATTCTTGGATTAATCGATTACATAAACAAAATAAACGATTATTAGGCGCGTATTAATCGATTAAAGCTGTTACGTTTTTTCTATTATAAATAGGAAATCACTTTGCTTGATTTTGTAACGTTGTATACTGATACTCAAAACAGTTCTAAAAGTCTTTCTCATTGTTTTCAAAGTGGTTTTACATGCTTGCTCTATTTCTACATTAATCATGAGATTATGAGTCAATCTTGAGCAATATTTCATTCAAGATTAAGGGAAGCTGATTTAATTTGTTAATTCAACGTGTGTTAATCCATCATTTGCATTGTTAATCATTGGATCATCAGGTTGTTTCTCTTCTTAATCTTTCTGTAATTTTTGTTTTGATTTTGGATGTAATTTTTGTCTATTGTAATTGGGATTCTTGCTTGTAAACTAGAGATAGGGTTTCTCTAGGGGTTGTGCTGAGTAGTGTTCTCAGTGGATTTGTCTCTAAGAATCTAATAGTGTTTTAGATTCATGTACTTTATCTAGAATTGATAAAGGGAGACTTTGTAATTACTTGTAAGAACATAAAATTGCAATAGTGGAACTCCATTCTAGTGTTGAGTGGAAGAAAATTGAATGTAGCTTCATAGTGTTTGAAGTGAACCAGTATAAATCTTTTGTGTATTGATTCTATCTCTATCTTGATCATATTCTATCTATCTTGATTGTATGGCTTTGTTTATCAATTAAATTTTGAGCTATTGGATACCTTGGGCTGAGCATTTGATTGAATAAGGTTTCTTGGTTTCAAAAGTGATAATGATCCTAAGGGAAACTCTGATTTTATCTAAGAAATTTTTTAATTTACCAAGCCTAACCAATTCACCCCCCCTTCTTGGTTAAGTGTGAAGTGTTCCTATATTTTACAATTGGCATCAAGAGCTGGTTCTTGAAAGTTACTCAAGATCACTACTTTCTTTCAAAAATGAATACTTCACAAATAACTTTCAAGGAAGGTGCTTCTTTAAATAGACCTCCTTTGTTTGAAGGGGAGAGTTTCAGATTTTGGAAAAATAGGATGAAGATCTTTATTCAATCTAATGACCCAGGTGCTTGGAATGTAATAGAAAAAGGTCCTAGGGCACCCATCAAAATGGTTGATAATAACATGATTCCCAAAGAGTGGGATGAGATGAATGATGAAGAAAAGAGGATTGCTCAATATGATTTTAAGGCCAAGAATATGATAACTTCTGCTCTTTCTTCTGGTGAATTCTTTAGAACAGTTAGATGTACCAGTGCCAAGGAGATGTGGGAGATGCTAGAGATCACTCATGAAGAACTGAAGAAGTGAGGAGATCAAGAAAGCACTCTTTGATACATGAATATGAGATGTTCAAAATGAATCAAAATGAAAGCATTTCTCAACTCCAAACAAGATTCACACACATAGTGAACCATCTTTTGGAACTTGGAAAGACTTTTGATGTTGAGGAATTAAACATCAAAATCTTGAAGTGTCTCACTAGAGCATGGCAACCAAAAGTGACAGCTATCAAAGAATCCAAAGATCTTTCACAAATGACCATGGCTGCTCTCTTTGGTAAGTTACTTGAGTATGAATTAGAATTATCTCAACTAACCTTTGGTGAAGATGCAGATAGAAAAGGCAAAGGAATTGCACTAAAGGCTGCAGCACCTAAGGTGGACAAAAAAAAAAACTCAAGTGATGAGGAAGATGAAGAAAACATGAACTTAATTGTGAAAAAGTTCAGCAAGTTTCTAAAGAAGAATAAGGGCAAAAGATTCTCAAGAAGTAACAAGAGCAATACCAACAACAACAGTAGCAACATCAAGAAGGTTGACAATAACTTCACGTGCTTTGAATGTGGAAAACCTGGCCACATAAAGTCAGAATGTTCAATCTACTTGAAGAAACAACAAAGTGATAGCAAAGGCAAGAGAGAAGCAAAGCCAAGAAGAGCCTATATTACTTAGGAGGACAATGATTCTACAACTTTCGAATCCTTCACTGAATTAGAGGAAGCTAACATGTGCCTTACTTCAATTGTCAATGAAGGGAATGATGATCTCTTAGAAGAAGAAGATGAGGTAACCTCTAAACTTGATCAAGCTATTTTTGCTTTTCAAGAGATGCATAAAGAGGCTAAAAAGCTTGCTAAATCCAACAATAAGCTTAAGAAAAATATTGAAAATCATCTTGCAAAAATAATGGAATTACAAACTGAAGTTTGTAACTTGAAGGAAGAAAATGAAAAACTTACTTCAAGCTATAAAT
>PYAF01003042.1:438540-456575 GCA_007407185.1 Glycine tomentella
TTCGAGTAAACAGCATACACTTATTTAACCTAACAAAATAACATCATCAAATGGACATTAAAAAGCATATTAATAAACAATATAAAACAAATTAAATGACAAAACATTCTAATTCACATCGTTAATTAATTTACCTTGTTCTGGTTGACTCGAACCACCCTCCGCATGATGACGAGTTTCAGATGGCCCGACATTAACAACTTCCTGATGCACACCAGCATCCTCATCGTCATCCGACGCACTAGCATCCTCCTGAAGAAGCCGATCTTCCATTGCGATATTTTCGTCATCGTCATCCTCTTCATCTTCATCCATGACCCAAGTTGGGTCATGTGAATCCTCCTGAGACATGTTCACCTCTCCCCCAACCAATGGTGCCCCCACGGCAGCATACGAGGCACCTCCAGCAGCATGCGATGGCCTTCCAGCAGCGTATGATGATCTACGATGTGGAACTGCCTGCATGGGTAAAACAGCATCCTCAACTTTGGTTATATCCACGTACAACTCCAGAAAATCTGTCCTTCCCTGGTTGCAATATGCATCTAGTACCAGCTCGACGTCTTCATCATCCATTATTTGAAACCCCATGAACTTCTCGTGTTGCCATAATCTCCCCATCAGTAAAGTGATTGACTGGTTGCTATTCAGACGTAATTTTTGTCGTATCTTCTCATGCAATTCAGTCAGGGTTGACGTGCGTCTCACAGCGGTTCCTCGTGTCTCCCCTTCAAACATGACACCCTGTTGACCTTGGTACTTTCTTCCATTCCAATATAAGACAATGCGAACTGAATTTCCACTTGAACTCATGTTTCTGGTCACTCACAACACCTGAAAAAATCTCTTAAAAAACTAAAAAACACTAGAATGATGGCAGTTTAGCAGAGAAAAAAACCACGGAAAGCCAATACACGAATGAACTGGGAAGCGGGGGCCTTATTTATAGAAATCTGGTGTGCTGCAACATGCCTGATCCAGGCATGTTGCAGCACACCAGATTTGTAAATAAAAGGCCCCCCTGCACCGGATTTGAAAATATTTTTGAAAACGCACCTTATCGGTAAATATTTTTTAAAAAAACACCCTTTTGGTTCTTTTGCCCCTAATTCACTCCAAGCCCCTAAACTTCTACATCCAAATCTAAATCATCCATTTATAATTCTCACTGCAATCAATTTAACACATAAAACCACACCCAAACAGTTCCAAGTGACTACACTATCAAATTTATTGAAACTTAGGGTTAAACTAATAGAGTCAAAATGCATGCAAAACTTACATTAATATGAATATTAAAAACATGACATCAAATGCAACGCATCAAATAACAACACAACAATTCTAAAATTGCTTAACCTAGCCCCAAATAATATTAACAATATCTAAGTACATAAATTATATGACCAGCTTCCAAACTAGGTGAAAGCTTGCAAGCCATAAATTGTATCAAGAGTTTGTTCATCAGCAAATCCAGTTACAGGGTTAGGTCTATCAATTTGGGTACTCATATTCCATTTCTCTCAAGTGTTTAATGGTTGAACATTTCTCTCTTAAGCAGTTAGCCAAATCAAATAGTAAATTCATTTATTCATATACTACATATTCCAGTTTCTAATACAATTATATATCATTTTGTATATTTGCACAAATTAGTTAAAATAAAATTCTCAGAAAAGCCTTCAAAATGGGTCTTACGGATTATACATTCCGTAAGAGCCATACAGATCACACAATCCGTATGGTGCCCCACCCCATCCCAACAGTCACGACATTCAGATACCAGCACTCACCTTGATGCACCAGCAGCCACCACAGACGCCGCCAACACCTGCAACTCCAACGACAAGCTATCGCCTGCAACTCGCACCACCAATGTCACCATGTCGTCAGGCTGTCAACAAAGAATACGGAAATGCACAACTGCTCACGAAAGGAAAACCAACGTAATAGGGTATTAGGAAAAATAAAAATAGTGTATTAGAAAAATATAAGGTTATTTTCGGTATTCAACTGTTAACATATAGTGTGTGGAGAAATTTATATAGTGTAGGAAGTAACACTCATAGAAGAGGACTAGACGATGATAATGTACTTTAACCCAACCCAAGTGAAGAAAGATCATATATGATAAGTTTAATTAGAAATACTTTCACAGGATAACAAATAGACCTTGTGAATTAAAAGCAGGAATAGGATGTGAAAACTAGAGGAAGTTCAAATTAGTATAAGAAAGAAAATCATTCATACAGATTAGCCAATCTGTATGGGTTATACCGATCAGGTAATCCGTATAACCCATACGGATTAGCTAATCCGTATGAGGCTTACGGATTACGTGATCCGTATAACCCATACGGATTGACCAATCCGTATGAAGCAATTTTTTTGGAAAAAAAAAATGCTTTTTAAATAATTAGGAACATGATTTTTCAATTGTTATCCATATATTGATTATGACATGGTTTTTAAATAATTAGGAACATCATTTTGCAATTGTTAACCATACATTGATTATGACATGCTATGGATTGTGTGTGCTTGTTTACATGTGATTTTCAACAACAAAGAACTGTCAAATATAGACTGTATGGTTATGAGTACGGTTGATTTTTCATATGATGTTTGCAGATGGATGGTATTTAATTAATGAATTAAGAATAAACTAGCCATTTTTCAAGTGACATAGAGGAAGCTACCTATCAATCATAGAATAGCCATAAATTGTTGTTGTTGCAGTTACTGAAAAACATGACTTGTAGAAAAAAGCATGAAAATGTTATCAAGAAACACTACACTAATGGATGGTGAAATTTGGTTCATTTAGAAGGCTTTCCTTGATTACTTTTTGTTTCATGCACTAAACACCCAAATAAGTGAAATTTCATTCATTTAAAAGGTTTTCCTTGATTGCTTTTGTTTCATGCATAAAACGCCATAAGTGTGTAAATCATTATGCCTGTGAATGAAAGTCGTCGAACCTGATATGGGATTCTTTTCAGTGAAAATCGGACTTCATAGCTGGCTATGCCTGTGAATGAAACATGTGTAACCCGGTATGAGATTCTTTTGTTAGAATTGGACTTTATAGGTGACTATGCCTGTGAACGAAACTTGTGTAACCCGGTATGGGATTGTTTTGTTAGAATTTGACTTTTTAGTTGATTATGCCTGTGAATAAAAGTTGTTGAACCTGTTATGGGATCTTTTCAGTGAAAATTGTGAAAATGATAGGAATACTTCAATACAACCAAGAGGGGGGTGAATTGGTTGAATCTTGATATTTAAAAATTTTACTATCAGAGTTTCCACAGGATCTTTATCACTTAAATAAAACTTTTGAAATCAAGAATCTTTATATTCAATCAAATTCCTCTGTCAAGAAAATCAATAGACAAATGGAAAGCTTACTGTGCAAAGAATATGATTCACAAATCAAAGCAATATTGAGATGATGAGAAGAGAATAAAGATCAGCCACAATTTATACTGGTTCACTTCAAAAACTATGAAGCTACATCCAGTTTCTTCCACTCAACTCTAGAATGGAATTCCACTATTGCAAATATCTGTTCTTACAAGTTATTACAAAGCCTCTCTTTATCAACCCTAGATAAAGTTCAGAAATCTAAAACACTATTAGATTCTTAGAGACAACCCACTGAGAATACTACTCAGCAAACCCCTAGAAAAACTCTATCTCTAGTTAGCAAGCAAGAAACCCATTTACAATATACAAATCACTACAAAAATTAAAAACAGATTTACAACTTCAAAGATTAAGGAAAGAAGTCACCTGATGATCCAATGAACAACATGCATATGAATGATTCACCAGGTTGAAAAAATATTTACAGACTTAGAACATCCCTTTCCTCAAGCTTTGAAAACAAATTTTGCTTCACTCAATCAATCAATAACCCATATGAATTTTGGTGAAGGCAAGAACTTTGTGAACCCAGAAAAATCACTAATAGAATGTTAAGAACGCTTATGAATGCTCAGAATTCGAATTTCTCAAGTTCTTCTCTCAGCAGAGCAAAGGGTTCTATTTATAACAGACTTCTAACTAAAAATAATCGATTATATACGCTCCTGTAATCGATTATTTAGCATATGTAATCGACTAATTCAAGAATGTAATCGATTAAAATGTTTAAGATTTGTTCTGGGTTTGAGCTATGAACATAATAATCGATTATCCCGTCACGTAATCGATTAAAACAGGAAGCTCTTCATTTTCAAATGCACTATGTAATCGATTACTGTTTCTAGTAATCGATTAAATCAGCAAAGCATGTTTGACACAGGCATAGTATATAATCGATTACAACCTTCTGTAATCGATTAAGACAGAGAGTTTAATATTTTAATTTTAGCCTAGGTAATTGATTAATCCGATATGTAATCGATTACATTGTTCTTAGAAAGTTTTCCAGAAGGCACAAAGAACAAAATAATCGATTTCTATCTATCTGTAATCGATTAAAACAGCATAACCTTATTTTTCCAAAAACTTGGTTTTAAACTTGCCTTAATTATTAATTGCTTTTGTATTAACACACAATCTAACAATCCTAAGTGAATGATATGAATGATATGCACACTGGATCATCAGAGATAGCTTCTTCCCTTTACAACAATCACAAATTGATTTCCAAGGCTTCAAGGCATGTTGAAAGCACAAAACATCTGAGCTTGATTCTTTGTTCATCTTCAAGTGACTCCTTTTGAATCAACAAATTGGACTTTATAGCTGACTATGCCTGTGAATGAAACATGTGTAACCCAGTATAAGATTCTTTTGTTAGAATTGGACTTTATAGGTGACAATGCCTGTGAACGAAACTTGTGTAACCCGATATGGGATTGTTTTGTTAGAATTTGACTTTTTAGTTGATTATGCCTGTGAATGAAAGTTGTCGAACCTGTTATGGGATTCTTTTTAGTGAAAATTGGACTTTATAGCTGACTATGCCTGTGAATGAAACATGTGTAACCCGTTATGAGATTCTTTTGTTAGAATTGGACTTTATAGGTGACAATGCCTATGAACGAAACTTGTGTAACCCGGTATGGGATTGTTTTGTTAGAATTTGACTTTTTAGTTGATTATGCCTGTGAATGATAGTTGTCGAACCTGTTATGGGATTCTTTTCAGTGAAAATTGGACTTTATAGCTGACTATGCTTATGAATGAAAAATCTGTAACCCGGTATGAAATTCTTTTGTTAGAATTAGACTTTATAGGTGACTATGCCTGTGAATCAAACTTAAATCAAATCATGTATGAGTTTTAGTCTGACGTGATAATCTACCATATAAACAAATGTTGTACAGATTATGGCTAGGACTAGAGGAGGAATGCAGCGGCTTGTTGGTGGAGCTATTGAGCGGCGTAAGACAACAGCATTCGTTCGTCAAGAACGGAAGGGTGTTAGTGTTCCTGAGGATCCTCCAATTGAGGATGTTCTAGTTGAGGATCCTCCAGTTAAGGAACCAGTCATGCATGTTGATGTACCTACGACGGAGGATGTATGTACTGAAGGTTTTGCAGGAGGTCCAGAAGACTGTTCAGTCTTGACTGCTTATGCAGACCATGTGGCTGTTAAAGTCTGGTCAGGAGAGGTAATTATAAGACAATCACATGTAGTTTAGGATATTAAGAGTTGCTTATTAGTCATTGTAAACATGTGTTCATGCATTTATTGCAGGAACGTGCAGAGCTAAAGTTGGCTTCCCATGGACGTAAGGTAACTAAATTCGGGAAGCCAGCTGTTAGTGGCTGCTACTGGCCTTAGTCCGCTGATACGGTGCTCAGTGGACACTGGAGACTGGGGATTGTTGTCTGCATTTGTCGAGAGATGGCACGCAGAGACTTCCAATTTTCATTTGCTAGTCGGCGAGTTGACTATTACGCTGGATGACGTCGCCTCCCTACTGTATATACCTGTCATGGGAGTCTTCCATACGTATGAGCAGATAGACGTCGGAGAGACTATTATGCTGTTGGTGGAGCTACTGGAAGTCACTGTAGCTGAAGCTAAAGCTGAGACGACACAGTGCCACGGGCATATGTTCGTTTTGATTCAAGTGAAGCCAAGCATCAATGAATAATGATCAAGCTTCAAGAGTTTTGTGCTTTCAACATGCTCAAAGGAAAAGTTCCATGAAAAGCTTGAAGAACAATTTGATTAATGTAAAAGGAAGTGTATGATTTGATAATCCAATTGTGCATATCATGCATTATTCATTCATCTAGGATTGTTAGATTAAAAGGATTAATTAAAGGCAAGTCATAAGTAAGGCATTTAAAAAGCAAAGTTTTTGGAAAAATGAAACGTTACTGCATTAATCGATTACAAGGCTAGTGACATCGATTATTTTGTTCTTCGTGCGTTTCAAAAAACAAAAGCAAGAACATTATAGTCGATTACATATCGGATTAATCGATTACTTAGGCTTTTTATGAGAAATGGAACTCTTTGGCTTAATCGATTACAGAAATTGGTAATCGATTACATGCATGCTTAGGAAAACATGGCCTACTTACTTAATCGATTACACATCGTGATAATCAATTACAAAGTGCATTTAGAAAAACATACTGACTGGTTTAATCGATTACTTCACGGAATAATCGATTATATTGTTCTTTGTCAAAACCCAGAATGCATCAAGATCATCTTAATCGATTACATATCGTTTTAATCGATTACATGATTTATTTTGAAAAACTTGTGCCTCTATCTTAATCGATTAAGTATCGGAATAATCAATTAAATGGTTCCTTCTTGAAACTCAGTTCATATCTTAAACATTTTAATCAATTACAACCTTGATTTAATCGATTACATATACGAAATAATCGATTATTGGAGCGTGTTTAATCGATTATTTTCACTTAAAAAGCTGTTATAAATAGAACCTCTCAGGCTGAGGTTTGTAACTTTTGAAATTTCGAATTCTAGGCAATCACAAACTTTCTTGAGCTTTCATTAGTGAATTTTTTGAGTTACTAATCACTTAGGCTTCACAGATTCATATGATTGTTTGATTCAAGAGTGTGAAGCATCATTGTTCATCAAGGCATAAGGAAAGGAATGCATTGAGTTGGTAATCTGTCATTCAATCTGATGAATCATTCATGTGCATGAGTTCTTGGATTATCAGGTGATATCTTTCCTTATTCTTTGAAGGTGTAAAACTGTTCTTTGAATTTCTTTAAAGATTAGTCTATTGTAAATGGGTTTCTTGCAAGGTTAGAGATAGTGTTTCTCTAAGGACAGCTGAGTAGTGTTCTCAGTGTGGGTTTTGGTCTCTAAGGGTCTAAAAGGGTTTTAGACTTCTGAACTTTATCTAGGGTTGATAAAGAGAGGCTTGTAATTGCTTGTAAGGATATTTTTACAATAGTGGAACTCTACTCTAGTGTTGAGTGGAAGAACTGGATGTAGCTTCATAGTGTTTGAAGTGAACCAGTATAAAAATTTGTGGCTAATCTTTCTTCTCACCTATTCATCTTTTAATTGCTTTATTTGTGAATCAATTTCACTGCTCAGAAAGCTATACTCTGTTTTCTATTCTTCTTGAAAAAGGAATTTGATTGAATAGTGATTCTTGGTATTAGAACAATTTTTAAAAATGATAAAGATCCTGTGGTAAAACTCTGATTTTAAATTTTTAATTTACCAAGGTTCAACCAATTCACCATCCCTCTTGGTTGATTTGAAGTATACTATTCATTTTCAGTTCGATTGTCCTAGCTTCAAGAGCTGTATTTTAGACTATGTAACTCTAGGCAGTGGATACTAGCAGCCAAGGCATATCTGTTGCATCTTGTTGGTTGCACTTTGTTTGTCAACAAGAGTGCGACACATATAGGCGTTCAGTTCTTAGAGCCTTTTCGTGACATTGATGAAGCTACGGGTTTTGCCTAGGGAGCTGGTGCTTTGGTGCATATGTATGAGAATTTGAGTTATGCATCAAAACACCACGGAAAGCATCTAGCTGGATACATTACTATATTACAGGTAATCTTGTGTCTCTGTGTGTGTGGGTTTGTTTTGGTTTGAATTATTTCTGACTTGCACCATTTCCATTTGTAGTGCTGGATATATGAGCATTTTCCCACTTTGTGGACAGGGGTGCTCTGCATGCATATAAAGAGACGCAACCGCGTGCCTGTCGCTGGAAGAGTGCGAAGGCGTTACCGTTGGCGACTTACCGTGCCCGTATGGACAGGTTGAGACCTGATGACATCTGTTGGACACCGCATCGGCCCCTTAGGGATTTTGAGCCGATTAGTTTATTTCGATTTCATTAGATGGGGTCCTCACATCGTTAGGTACCTTCCAGACAAGGTAGTGAGGCAGTTTGGCCAGATTCAGCAAATTCTAGAGCTGCCTATGTCGGAAGTTCCCTCCGCTGATGATGTTGACGAGCGATGGGTCCACTTCGCGAATTACCTTATATTGACCGGCGACTTGGTACATTATCCAAGTCACTGTGTTCCTGGATATATGGAGTGGTTCTATCGGATCTCACATCCGTTTATGACTCCGACACAGTATGCACAGGCCCGTTCACATGCTCCACCTGGGCCCAGTACTGATCCATTTCCCCCCCTGCACCAAATGTTCATCCCCCTCACCCAGATGTGGGTCCACATGCATCAGATGTTACTATGGAAGACCAGTCACCAGCACATGTAGTGGTAAAAATATTACAATTTCTTTATTCAGTGTGTTATCAGATTTCATTACATTGTCTAATGCATTTTGTTGTTTTGTTGTAATTTCAGTCTGTTTGCCAACGACTGGCAGAGGGCTTGCATGCCTTGATCGATGACGGCCTCATTACAGAGGGAACGGATGCATACTCTAGGACACAGCAGATGTTGCTTCTCGCCCGTAGTGTCAGGGGGGACTACGGCATTGTATATAGTCATAGAAGACGGCCTAGAGATGCACAGCGGAGGCACCTAGAGTAGTTCGTCATTGTTTTTTGTACTGATGACCACATTTATGTTCGACATAGTTGTTTATGTTTTTTTTGTTATGTTGGGCAAACTTACTTGGTTATTTATACCTATATATTGACACAGTTATGCAAATTAACAGTTTATTCATTGTTAAAATCGTTCTACACATCTCTTAAGTCTACATGTTCAGTACGCAACATCATACATCTAGCATTTGCATTCTACTAATGTAATTATTGGGCCAGACTTGTGCTTCGCTGGTACAGTGAGTATCCCACAAGAACACAGTCAACGGCAAAGGAAATTGTCCTTTAATAAAACTTGTTTCATATAATAACATTAGACAATGATGAGTTTGACAGATTTATGCAGTTGCATAAAATAAAGAAATTAATGTCATACCTGAACAAAGTGATTACCAAAAACATGACCAATACACAGAATGCGATGAACTTGGGGATATCTAGGGGGTTAGCTTCTTAAAGGAAAAAATGTCATACTTTGCTGAGGTGAAAGAGATACTACAATGACGTTATATCTTGATGCAATTACATGCCCTATTTTCGTAATATCCATCCATTTATCCACAGTAACCTGTAAATAAACGGTTATTCAAATATATTTAATGTGCATCATTTGCCTTGTTATTAAATCCATATAATGATTAAACCAAATGAACTTTTACCTTGAAGAATTCATCAACCAGTAAGGACCGTTTTAAGGTTTCAAATCTATCTATCCCACCAAACAAGGCTATATATCCATCAGTCCATTCTCCAAGTTCTTTGAGCAAATGCTTTTGTACCAAAGACCAAGATTCTTCACCATAACCTAATAAGGCAGCAATTACGCGATATCCATAATTACCATCTGCTTTCACATTGGTGATATTCAAGATAAACTTCTGCATAAATGGATGAAATTGATCTAGCATCGGAACCATCCTGCGTTGCATGTCAACATCACATGAGGAAAGGGACTATTTTGGAGTGGAGCAACTATTCTACACTGAATGAAACTCGTCTACATACTCAAAGTAAGACGGGTCCCTTCTTGTTGACCTTTCGTGCTTTGTCATCTTCTTCTTTGGAGCACCTTTAGTTTTGACCTTATCAGGGGGAGGGCACATGGAATTTAAATCAAGGTACGCAATTTCTTTAAGTTTACTTTTAAGTGTCATTTTTCCACACAAATCAAGCTTTTCAAAACGGTTTGAAATGGCTTCCATCTCTCCAGTTATGGAGAATTCGGAATCATGCATACCTTCACTTGAAAAGTTTAATCTCCGCCAAAAAATATGAATGTTATCAATTGGAATGCTACCAACTACATACTTTGCTAGCTCACACGCACAAGGCAAACCATGTGTTGTTCTCATAACACATCCACACTGAGAAGGATTTTTCCCTGCATAATGAACTCGCTTATACTCAGCAGCAATTTGGTTTAACGCGTACCTGGATACCATGCCAACAAGTCTCTTGTATAAAGTGAATTTAAAAACATGTCCTACATCATATGTGCTTTTCTCCAAAGATGCCTTGATTTCATTATGTTGCAAGGTGATCATGTTGTTCATGGCATCCCAAATAGTGCATAAGTCTCCAATACTATTCTGCAGTAGGCGCTTTAAGGTCGAACGTGCAGACTCCACCCTGCATATGGGTCATTTAATCAATTAATTCAAAATACAATAAATTTATGGAAATATCAATGTAAGCAGTGTCAAATAACAAACTTACATGTTTGTTGTTGTATTTCCAAAATGCATGACTTTGTTTGTCCATGCTGTGATAAATTTTTCTTTGTGGGGATTCAACTAAGTGTCCTTCACGTAATCAACAGACATAGGCCACGGTGCACATGCAACATCAAACTTCATAAGACATTCATGATATTGCTTTTCGGTAGCACAGTCAACAAGACTTCTCCATGCTTACATCATGTACTCCCATGCATGACTCTGCCTAACATAAGTTTTACATTTTGCTTCACATTCTTGTCAATGTGAAACCGACACAATAAATTGGTTGAATATGAAAAAATACATTTCACAGCAGTCATCAAGGCTGAATCTCTATCGGTAACAATCACCTTTGGGAAGAATTCACTTTTCAAAAATATCCCTCTAAAGCGTTCAAGGGCCCAGACAACATTGTTGATGCGTTCAGCCTCTAAATAGGCAAATGCAGCTGAAAATGTCATCCCAGTAGGTATAACACCAACAATGTCAAGTAAAGGAAGTCTGTACCTGTTTGTTTTGTAGGTACTATCTGTGAGGAACACCATATGATATGCATTACTCAGCTGTACTGCATCTGGATGTGCCCAAAATAAGTCACATACAACATTTTCATCCTTCACTCAATGCCAATGAATATACATGTCGCTTTCAAGAAGTTTCATTACCTGTTGCATTTCAGTATTATTGCCTCTTGTATGCGTCCGGTATGCATATCTTGCATTGCAAACTTGCTTCAAACTTGTTACATTATCGGCATTGTGCTCCTTCATAGTTAACAGAATATTTCTTGGCTTTACCATGGACCTTGTCATATCAGCAACAATCACTTTTTCCTCCTCAGTTATTCGACCAGCATATGGGTGTCCACAGAATGACTTGGCCAAAACATGATTATGATTGCCACATATTAGGTTCACCATCCACCCTTGTCCTCCTGGGATTGGTTTACCCCGCAGCTTAAAATGACACTCACAATTTCTGGTGCTAGTGACTGAAGGTGTGAAACCTTTTTTCCATGCTCTATATTTTCCACTCCTTTCACAACCAATTAACACAAATGACGTTCTTCCCACTTTTCCAGTTTTTGTGTCACTCCTCATTATAACCGCTACAAAATCATTCTCAAATGCAACCGTACGAGCTCATTTCATATCGCATCACGCGATTCAAACACCTACACAAATGGATAATTCATATTTAATATGCTAAATAGAATCATATAATAACTTTAAATACATACAAATACACATTATTACTTCATTCCTTTGGAACGCTACAGAACAATCAATTAAACAAGCATTATCCTCAAATGCATCGGGGTCTACACCATTGTCTTCATTAAATTCAAACGCATTAGCATTTGCTCCGATGTCTTCATCCATATTAACTTCTTCTGACATTATACTGTCATACATCCAGTCATTGCTGTCCATCCTAACAAATAACAATTTAATTTAACATAAAAATCTCCATGTCAAAGGTAAGACCAATACACATAAATAAAATATACAGGACGCATGCCTGACACGCATAAAATGACATTGACAACACTATGATGAATGCTATAAAATAAGTTTGTGGTCCTCTAATTGGTGGCCAACAATTTTTATAGAACGCATGCCTGATACACCATGTCAAAGGGTAAAATGACATTGACAACACTATGACAAATGCTACAAATTTGACAGAACACATGTGAAATGGTAAAACCTAAGTCGAAATTGACAATACTATGTACCATACCGATAAAAGACAAATTTATAATGACATGTCTCAATCAACGTTGGATACCAAACAAGGCTCTATCACAAACACAACCACACAACTATAAATAACACAAAACACCCTTAACACAACCACACACTCTCACACAACAAACCTTCACAACCAAAAATTCTATTTCACTACTATGGCATTCTTAGGAGAAACAAGCAGTCAAACCATTTCTAACTCCAAATTAGCATTCATTTTTCCAAATGGATCAATGAAACACAACCAAACTGGTGTTTCTTTCCAATGTCTCACTCCAATACCAATACGCGTTCCTAATGAGTGTTCTTTTCAGTCACTCAAGACTAGAATGCACAACACCCTTCTCCTAACCAATAACCAATCTGTGAATGAAATCTACTACTGAAAGTCATCCCTAGATGTAGCTCAACAATATTTTTTTCATTCTCTGCAACTGAGAAATGATGATGATGTTTGCACAATGTTAATGTGCAGCGAGCAACACTCGTGTGTTGGCCCTATAGAATTATTGTGTACCATCAACAAAACACCCGATGGTATACTCAACCTACTTCGATCCACCATCGTCCCTACACATGATGCAATCTTATATTACATCGGCAAATGGAACATACCACGACAAGCAAATTTTGTGGGTTATTCCTTGACTGGAACAAATCCAATCAGATTTGAAATTCCTTCAGGATGCAACATTCAAACACTCAAGGATGTCATCAAGCAAGTTGCGCCTATAAAGGTCCCCCCTTATGGAATTCACAACTCACAAGTGGTAAGAAAATTGTTTTTTCAAAAGCCATCCCATGCAAAATATTCACACAACACAATCGAATATCACATAATAGAGTTGATAACCGATGAATACGTGTTAGAGATATTAACAGAATCCAACTACTGGAAACGTTTTTGTTCAATCAAAATTTTAGCTATTTTTAACAAACCAGTTACCCAACAAGCCCTGATAACAGATGTAGGTGTTGGGCATGATGCTCACTACAATGATTGAAACGGAACAAGACATATTCGCTGCACACCATCCTTCGTTATTTTCATTTTATTAATTTGTGGTTTTTTCGAGTTTGTCTCTCATGTGAATCAAAGTTATTCAAAGTGTTTTTTATTATTATTATGTGCAACTACGTGTGTTTATTATTATTCATGTTTTTTCATGTTTCTCCTTATTTATATTGTTTAATTTTTCAAAATAAACTCAATTTTATTGAAAAACATATTTGCAACTTTTTTACAAATCCAAAACAAGCCAAAAAATATCAATTTCTAACCATAAGGATTACATAATTTGTATGGTTAATACGGATCAACAAATCCGTATGGGTTACACGGATTGGGTAATTCGTATGGCTCATACGGGTTACCAAATCCGTATACTCCATACGGATTACCGAATCCATATGACAGCAAAAAAAAAAACACTTACCTTTGCACTGCAACGACGCACTCCGACCCTCCGACAACCACCCACACATCCGACAAAATGGACGAAATGCCACCAATAATCACCAACCAAAATGATACCAACACCTCAGGCGATCCAAATGAGCAACAAAAAACAAACAAACTGCGTTGGGACCTCAGCTACACTTCATATACCTCAATTGCCCTTCAGGGGTACTTTTGGGTTTTTTAAAAAATAAATGGTGTAGTAGAAATATTGAATGGTGTATGAAGAAGCACTCACATATATATACGTAACAGTCTTCTCTTTCTCATAACATTCTTCTCTTCTCTACCGCAACTACCGCAAATAGAAGCAACTTTTTTTTTTATTTTTCGATGCAGTGCCGCAACCTCATATGAAGCAAATTTTTGTGATTTTTCAGTGCAGCTACCTTCTTTACCTTCTCTTCCTCTTTTTCGCTTCAGATATGTGCTTCCTCTTCTGTTTTCGCTTCTTCTTCCAACTTCCTCTCTTCTGTTTTTTTTTTCCTCTTCGATCAACGTGCTAAAGTGACACAACCCAGTTCGGGTTTTGAAAACCGTACGATTTTGGCTGATTTTGGCCGATTTTGACCGAGTTTGACCAGGTCAACTGCATGACTAGTTCAATAGCTGAACTGGACTGGTGATGTTACCGATTCCCGTCCAACCAATCGGACCGGCCGGTCCAATCCGATTTTAATAACACTGATTTAAACCATTGAATACAATTATCTCATATGCCTCCACACAACTACATTTAAATAAGATATAAAAATAATTAAATTGATAGTATTTTATTGACATTGTACTGATATATATTTCACCTTTTATTTAAAATTAATTCATGTAATAAAGTCTAAATTTTAAATTTTTAATAAATTTTCATTGTTATTTTTAAAATTCACATAAAATGTTATGATAAAAAAATAAGTATAATTGAAATAAACTAAAATATAACAACTTAAGATCACTTTAGTTAAAAAAAAATTGAATAAGTTAATATTATAGGTTTAGTTATCAATTTGATCCCAAATTATTTTAAATGGTTCAATTTAATCCCAAAATTTTTAAAATGTTTAATTTCATCATCAAGTTTTTTAATATCGAATTTTTAGAATTTTAGTGTAATCTTTATTACTAATTGGTTTAATTATCCATTTAATCTCCAAATTATTTTAAACAGTACAATTTGAATAAATAACTAATATAAGTGATAATAATTTATATTTTTTAACCAAGTGATTTAACATTCAAATTCTGATTGATGATTGGAAATATAACAAATTACATTGGAAAGAAAATACTCATCATCAATATGTATCCATAATTTTCAATTAATATTAGTCATCACTTATGATGAGTAGTTTTATGTTCAGAAAAAAATGATTTAATTTGATTTTCAAATTTTTAAAAGCTTTAATTTAATATTAAATTCTTAAAAATTGAATCAAATTATACGTGCATATCTTTCTATTTAACAAATTATCTTCATCTAATTTTTCACATGATTATGACACTACTTCCAATGCTTCGAACAACATAACAAAAATAGCATAATCCGAAAAGGAAAACTATATCAACGCAATTAGTAGCCAAACCTTAATTTACCATTTAACTAGGTGGGTACGAATTTTGAAACAAAAAATCTGTCATATCAACGAAAATTGAACGCAAAAGCAAGGATTTAAATATCTTTGCTAACAACCTTTTACTACCAACGTCCATTTATAACAGTTACATAAACATACCCTAATAGCAGATATCTTTGAAATTTTTAGGTTAGTCCAGAATTTGTTTAATAGATTTTACATCTTTTTACTAGCTACCAACGTCCATTTATAACGGTTACATCTTAACAGAAGATATATTTGAAATTTTTAGGTTAGTCCAGAATTTGCTTAATGGATGTTAGTAATAAGTATTTTAGGATACTTACTAAAAAATTAAAAAAAAAAAGGATTTTTTTAATTTTTACTTTAATATTTATTTTCATCAAATACTTTTAACATTTTAATCAGTCTTTTTAATAATGTCGTTAGTAGATAAATTATTTTAATCAACAATTGTTTATAATAATTGTGCCTCGTAACTTGTGAGGTTGATGAGTTAAGGGATTCACGTGGTACTATTGAGAATCACGTAATGTTGTACACAAATTTGTACTAGCTGACAAAAATTCCCTACCACACTCGTCTTTTTCCCAATCAAACTACCGTCGGCTCCTTTTCTTCTTTTTAGCCTTCTTTTTCTCTGAATCTATGCTCTCTCTTTACTGTACAAGGTATATCGTCCCCTACCCTTTTCACCGTACACACCAAATCTCAATTATTCGATTATCATCAACGAATCCTAACTTTTCTTCTAATATTCTGTAATATATGATTGATAAATAATTTTATTTTTTAAGTATGTTATATTTAATTTCTGATTTATTTGTATAAAAACCATCTATTAGGAGAAGTTAACTTGAGAAATTAGCCATTAGTTTTTTGCCAAGAAATATTTCATGTTAAAAAACAAAAATGAAAAACAATTTTCTTCCACTTTAGCTAAGAGTCTGTTCATTTGGAGGGAAAGAGAAAAGAAAAACAAAATCAACAATAAAATAGAATGAGATTTATATTTTTACATTTTATTTTAATTTAAAATTTTCATTTCACTTTACTTTCTTTTTTTTTCATTCCTTCAAATGATCGAGACCCAAGTCTTAAAACTTTCTTACTCAACACCTACGTCATCATCACCACTATTTGAGTCATGATTGGCTCTCAATATTTGGATTTACCACATCTCATTATTGTTAGGCTCTGTTATTCAGAATTCTGCAGCTCTGCAATATCCCAGATGCAGAAATAGACACTAGCAACAAGAAGGAAAAACAGCAGGATAGAGATCGAGAGAATAGAGAGTTAAGAGAGAATGAGAGAACATCACTCAATGTTATTGATGCAAACTGGTGTATTTATACAATACCCATAGGTAGTAAAAAGATTTAAAAAAAAAACAGACTTAAGAAAAAATAGAATTATAACTAACATCCCCCCATAATTCTGATTTCTACTCAGCTCTACACATTAACTTGTTTCTGAGTTCTTCAAATTTTGCTTTTCTGAGGGGCTTAGTCATCAAATCTGCAAGGTTATCTTCTGATTTGCAGTACATGAGCTTGATCTTGCCTTTGCTCACTTTGTCTCTGATGAAGTGATATCTGGTTTCTATGTGTTTGCTGTTTCCATGATTAATAGGATGCTTAGCCAAGTTTATTGCAGACTTGTTGTCAATCTGCAGTGTCACAGGTCTATTCTTCATAATCTTCATTTCCTTTAGCAGTTTTCTCAACCACATTCCTTGACAAGCTCCCATAGAAGCTGCTATATATTCAGCTTCACAGGTTGATAGTGCTACAGGATCCTCCTTCTTTGAGCACCAAGAGATTGGTGCTTCTCCATACTTGAAAAGATATGCAGATGTGCTCTTCCTATCATCATTGTCTCCTCTCCAATCTGAGTTAGTATAACCTACTAGCTCAGCTTCAATGTTGTCTTTGCCAAAGGGAAACAAAACTCCAAGATGAATTGTGCCTTTTATGTATCTTAGGATTCTTTTAGCAGCCATCAAATGAGGTGTCTTAGGAGCCTTCATGAATCTGCTAATAATCCCAACACTGTAAGCTAAATCTGGTCTTGTGTTGCACAAGTATCTTAGTGAACCAACCATCTGCCTGAAAACTGTAGCATCAACCAATTCTCCCACATCTTTCAAACTCAATGCTAAGCCTGCTTCTGCTGGAGTAGCTGCTGCATTACATTCTTCCATCTTGAACTTCTTCAAAATATCTCCAACATATTTTGATTGATGTATAATGATTCCAGCTTCAGTTTCCTTGAACTTTATGCCAAGAAAGTATGACAAAAGTCCCAAGTTTGTCATTTCGAATTCCTTCATCAGCAACTTCTTCACAGCTTCTATCTCTTTTGCTTTGCTTCCAGTCAACAGCAAGTCATCAACATAAAGACACAAAATTGTTAGCTCATCTGCAGATTTGTGCTTCACATAAACTCCATGTTCTGAGGGGCATTTGACAAAACCAATTCCAATCAACACACTGTCAATCTTCATATTC